>PVJA010016764.1:0-42875 GCA_004027025.1 Myocastor coypus
TTTTTTTTTTTTTTTTTTTTTTTTTTTTTTTTTTGTGGTACCAGGGATTGAACTCAGGACGCTGTGCTTGCTAGGCAGGCATATATACCAATGAGCTATCTCCCTGGCCCTTTAAAATAGGAAATTCTTAAAAAAGAAAAGAGGATGCCCAAGGACCCAGCTCCAAGATTTGTATGTACTTCAAGTGAGGTAATGCCCATAAAATGCTAAGATGGAGCCTAGTATAGTGTTTCCCTAATAAAAGTTAATTGTCATCATCACTTTTAATTTTAAAGAGAAAAACCTCAAAACTGCAAAACAATAGGAAGGCAACAATATTTAATACATTAAACATCATTGTCTTTAAATTAAGAGTATAAGATATCAGCATATAATTGTCCAAATAATATTACTACAAGCCTCTCTTTTCAACTAAGAATATAACTGCCTTATCTATCTGACACAGGTGCACATGTGTGTTGCGTGCAGTTTCTTTTCTTTGCTTCCCCCCTTTTTTTTCTTTTTCCTTTTCTCCTTTTCCCATGCCAGTTGTTTCTTCCTTTTGTACAGTTTCTTCACATTTTACAGTATCATACTTTTTTTTTTTTGCTTTTTGAGACAGGGTCTCACTATGCAGTTCAGGCTGGCCTTGAGCTCACTTTTGTAGCCCAGGCTGGTCTTGAACTCACACTGATCCCCCTGCCTCAGCCTCCCGAGTGCTGGGATTACAGGTGTGCGCCACCACACCCAGCTCAGTATCATACATTTTGGATCTTACTTACCCTTTCTGTTTCTCATATTAGAGAGACAATACCATGCCTATGCATGAGTCTGGTTTTATCATTTTATTTTAAAGGTGAGAAGAAGCAAAGCTAACAGGGAGAAGAAGAAAGGACCAGCAGGGAGCCATTCTCCTTTGGTTCTTTTCTAAACTCAAGTTTTCCTTGTGCAGCAGCTTCTGGGTCATAGTCTGAGGCACTTGGGGGCAGGTGAAGGGATTTCCAGGTGAGAGGATGGCAGGTGAAATGAGAAAAGGGCTTTAGGGGAAGGCAAATGAGCAAGAAGAACTCACTGTGCCTCCTTTTCTCAGCCAAGCAGCATCGGGAGGAGAAGGACCAAGGCTGAACAAAGCCCCTGAAGAGGCCTACTCCCTGCCAGGCCTATGCAGGCTACCTGGCCCAAGTGCCACAGCAGCACAGCTGCCATTCTGTGCCAAGGCCATCTACACCCTCCCAGCAGGCCTTTTGTTTATTTGTGAGAGTGAGAAAGGAGCTGGAAACTAAAGAAACAGGTCCCAGCACTGTCCACACTTCTGTACCTCCAGGCTCTTCCAGGCTACTGCAGGCACCATTACGGTTTTGAAGTAGTCACCAAAATTATTTTTTGGTTTGGGGCCACCGCAACATGAGGAACTATACTGCGGGATCACGGCATTAGAAAGGTTGAGAACCATTGTTCTAGGCCAACCTGAAACCTGAACTATATACTGAGGCCCTGTCTCAAAACGAACAAACTAATAAAACATATCCCCAAACTACATATGGACATGTAACAGTATGTGACTGCGTGTCATACAGATACACTATGAAAATGAAAAAGCACTGAAGCCATTAATATGCTGTTTGGTGTGATGGAAGAGCATGGGAGAGTGGTTTTCTAGTGAGAATTTGGTAATAGGAAGCGTTTGTTTCTTAGGGCCTTATTTCTTTCCTGCAAATGGGAAGAAAGTTCAGCCAGACAGCACCTGCGTTGCCAGGTTGGGGCTCTCCCCTCCAGCCCAGTCCTCCAGCAGGCTCAGGCTAAGGACTGCAAACTGGAGCCCAGCTTGGGCAACACACTGAGGCCCTGCCTCAAAATTTAAAAAAATTTAAAAAGGGTGAAGATTTAGCTCACTATAAAGGTCCCTATGTTCAAATTATAGTACTGAAAAAAAAAAAAAAAAAAAGCTGTTTTATAGTGTCAGAGGAGAGAATTTTATTCTAGTTGAGAATGTCTGCTGGTCGCCTAGAGACAGTGAAACAGTACTTGAGGACTTTTGAGTGCCCTTCCAACTGGGGATAAAAATGAGGAAGAGTGGAGGCTCAGGGATTAAAAAAAAAAAAAAAAGGAAGAAGAAAAAGTGGAGAAAGCCTTCCCATGATGAGGGGCAGTATTCTGGGTTTGGACACAGAGTGTGAGCTCTAACAAGAGGCCTGCAGAACACAGAGATGCAAAGACATTCATGAGTGCGAACCACTAACAGACCTGGATGGAGCACAGGGAAGACAGAATACAACAGTCACGGAAAGCCTGTGAGGAGCAGCTGTGGAGGTATCCCACAGGGAGGCCAGGGTGCCATGGTCTCGAATGCTACCAAGGGGTACAGACTGGGAAAAATATCCCAGGCTGCATGCCCCCAGGAACCACAGGAAACCTTTGTATGAACTGCAGCTGTGAGAATAGAGAGCAGAGAGCAGGGCTAGAGAAAATAAGGAAGTAAAGATGACAGAGGGCAGTGCCCTCATTAAACAAGTCTAACTTTGAGAAGAAAGGGGAACTCTGATAATGCCTCGAGGAGACAGTAAGGCTCAGCCAAGGGAGTTTTCTAAATTGGATGGGTAAGCTGAGCGTGGTGGTACACACCTGGGATCTCTGGAGGTGGAGGTAGGAGGAACACAGTAAATTTAAGGCCAGCCTGAACTGACTGAGAATCTGTCTTAAAAAAAAAAAAAAGAGAAAAGGAAAAGAAATATATCTCATGTCTGCAGGAAGAAGAAACCAAAAGGGAAGATGACAGAGGAATTGATTAGTAACCAGGCATGGTGGCACACACATGTAATCCCTGTATCCTGGGAGGCAGATGCAGGGAGGACTGCTGTGAGTTCAAGGCTACACAGCAAGACCCTGTTGCCAAAAGAAAATACATACATACATACATACAAATGTGCATACACGTATGTATGCATGTTTGATTTGGTTTTATTTTGTGGTGCCGGAGCTCAATTCACGGCCTTAAGCATTCTAGGCAAACACTTTGCCCCCGAGTTACAACCCCAGGCTAGGCATATGTACTTTTTTTTTTTTTTTTTTTTTTGTTAATGGCCAGCTCAGCCTGCCCTGGGGTTGAGGCTGGTGCAGCATGGTGCAGCATGTGGTGCCAGGGATCGAACTGCGGTCGCTGCAGTTGCCCAAGCTCGCCTAATCAGGCGCTTTAGACTACTGAGCCATCTCGCCCCGTTTGGTATATGTACTCTTGATTCCACAGTTTATAAATACTCTCCAGTGGTCTGCAGTGGAAAGATAAAACCCAACAGTGCCTATTTCTCTCTTATATACATACTCAGGGCTTTGCAACGTCTAGGATGTATAACATCGATCCGATTTGATATTTATTTATTTATTTAGTCAGTCTTTTTGAGACAGAGTCTCATGCTATGCAGTTCAGGCTGGCCTTGAGCTCACTTTTGTAGCCCAGGCTGGTCTCGAACTTGCACTGATCCTCCTGCCTCAGCCTTTCAAGTGCTGAGATTACAGGCGTGCGCCACCATGCCCAGCTCCAATTTGATTTATGCATCAATAAAGCTACAAATGTGGCCTTTCAAATGCTGTGACTATATTCCTGGTCACCACTTCCCATGGTGAGAAGCCTCCAGAAGGAAAGGCTGTGGTCTTGGCTGGTGGCTGGCTCACGCACAGCTTTGTAATGTGCAGCTGCAGGCCTTCTGGCCTTTCTCTTAATATTCAAGTTCTGTTCTTTTCTTAACAGTTCAGTTCTTTCCTTGCTAGCTGCTGGAAGTAAGGAAGAGACAGAAGCAGGCAGGGGTGAATCATGACAGGCAAGAGAAAAGAAGACAAGTGAAAAACAGTGGTTGTTCCCTTCGAGAAGAAAGATGAAGGAGCTCAGTAAATACCTAGTGACCTTGACAGTAGTTGGTTTTTTTGAGATGGTCTTACTACTCAGTTCAAACTGGCCTTGAACTCTCCATGTAGCCCAGGCTGGCCCAAACTCAAGAGAGATTCTCTTGCCTCAGCCTCCCAAATACTGTGATTACAGGCCACTGCTGGGATTACAGCCATACAGTGTCTGGCTTGATGGTAGTTAAATTGAAAGAAAGATTACCTCCTAAAAATCAGAGTGGAAAGCTTAGAACAGATGTTATAAAGGATGTGTTGTAGTAGTGGTTCTCTCTCTCTCTCTCTCTCTTTTTTTTTTTTTTTTTTTTGTCTTTTTGAGACAGGGTCTCACTAGCAGTTCAGGCTGGTCTTGAGCTCACTTTTGTAGCCCAGGCTGGTCCCAAACTCACACTGATCCTCCTGACTCAGCCTCCCCAAGTGCTGGGATTACAGGCATGCACCACCATGCCTGGCTATAGTTCTCGAAGTAAGGAAATGTAGTCACTTGGGAAGCAGAATCCTAGAATCTGTTTCCAGAGATTCCACTGATCTGGGGTAAGCAGTGAGAATCTGTATTTACCAGATAACCTGGCCTATTCTAATGCATAGGATCAGTAGACCTACTATGAGATTGCTTCAGTTACTAGATGAGAGGAAGGTGTAGAATATCAGGAACAGTAGGGGCCTGCATGATCGTAGGCCGTCAAAGTGTGGTAGTCAACCAGCTTTACGCTGGCTGTCCAATATTGCTTTCTCTTCTCTCTCTCTCACACCTTTTCTACACTACTGACTCTCCCCAGATAAATATTTGTCTTCTACATTTATGACTATTGACAGATGGCTTGTTTTTTAATATGTATGTATATATGTATGCATGTATGTATGTATATATGTATGTTATGGCTAGCTCAGTCTGCCCTGGGTGTGGGACTGGCACCGCCTGTGGTGCTGAGGATCAAACCACGGTCTGAGGTTGCCTAAGCAAGTGCTTTAGACTGCTGAGCCATCTCGCTGGCCCTTGTTTTATATTGCTTAAAAATTTTTCCTGGTACATTTATAATGCTAACATTCATCATAGAATATTTGTAACTGTACATGATGTATTTATTTATTTTTGCTTGAGACAGAGTCTGACTATGTAGTTCAGGCTATCTTTGAACTCGCTATATAGCCTGGGTTGGCCTCAAACCACAGCAGTTCTCCTTCAGTCTGCCAAGTGCTGGGAGTACTGGCATGTACCACTATACCCAAAGACATGTTACACCTTGTTGCTTTTTCCCCATTCCCTTTCTTTCTTTTCTCTTTTCCCTCATCCCAGTTTTTCCTTCCCTTGAACAATTTCTTTCCCTTTCACAGTATCCACTGAACCTCTCAGATCCTACTCATTCATGTTCTTACACTGGGGAGACAATGCAATGTCTGCACATGCAGGTCTTTATTTCACTTATGAGTATGGTCTCTAATTGCATCCATTTACCTATAAAAACCTCAAATTTATTATAGCTGGGTAATATTCTATTTTATAAAAATAGCAAATCTTTTTTACTCATTCCTCACTTGACAAGCATTTGGGTTGTTTCCAAGGTTTAGCTATGACAAACCGCACTGCTAGAAACATAGGTGCACAGGTATGACTGTGGTATATTTTCATTTCTTTTTTTTTTTTTTTTTTTTTTTTTGTCTTTTTGAGACAGGGTCTCACTATGCAGTTGAGGCTGGCCTTGAGCTCACTTTTGTAGCCCAGGCTGGTCTTGAACTTGCACCAATCCTCCTGCCTCAGCCTCCCGAGTGCTGGGATTACAGGCGTGAGCCACCACGACCGGCTTCTTTTTCTTTTTTTTTTAAAGAATTTTTATTTTATTTATTTTTTTCTTGTTTCAGAACCTTTGTTTATTCACTCATTTTTATGGCTGGCTCAGCCCGCCCCGAGGACAGGGCTGGCGCAGCATGTGGTGCCGGGGATCGAACCGCGGTCCCTGCAGCCGCCTAAGCTTTCCCAAGCAGGGGCTTTAGACCACTGAGCCATCCCGCCAGGCCCCTAACATTTTTTCATTTATTTGCCATTTGTACTTCTTCATCTGAAAAGTGTGCAGTCATCTCAGATGTCCATTTCTGGAATAGAGTCCTTGAATTTTAGGGGTCTGATTGTTTGAAACTCTTCATATGTTCTACATAGAAGTCCTTTTTCTGAGTTGTTATAGTCTGTGTCTAGCTGTCCCACCAGAGCCTCATGCAGTCATGTACCCACTACAGCCCCATGACATGCTGTATCTTGCTGCTGCTTTTTTCCCATTCCCTCTCTTTTCTCCTTTCCCTCATCCCAGTTTTTCTGGAATGTGTGATTATTGTGGGTGTGGATGCTGTACCCATCCTGGGGCAGGTTAATCTGCATTTCAATGTGAGGAGGGGAAAGAAGCTAACTAGCAGCACAGCTGCTGCCCCTCCCTTGGCTCTTTGCTCCAGATTTTCAATATAAATCTGACTGAAAGCCCCTAGCAAAAACAATGCCACTGTCTCAACATTCGACTGTCCTGAAATTTTTTTTGTCAGATTAACCAGTCCACCACACTTAATCTCATTCTCATGCAAAGTCTCTCAAAATGCAGACAAGCTTTCTGCCAAGCCATAACACAAACCATCTGGAGTCTTTACAACCAATGCAGTCCCCTTTTTTCCCATCAGAAACCTCCTCAGCCTGGTCTTCACAGACAGGATTTCTATCAGTATTCTGGTCTTCTGAGCTCTGACTAGCATCTCCCATACAAAACAGCCTAAGGTATTCCATGCTTCTCTTTCAGTAAGTATCGCAAACCTTTCCTGTCTCCATTTTCAGAAGCTCTTGAATAACATGATGAGGTAGTCACAGCAATGACCCCACTCCAGGTATCAAATTCTGTCTTTGTTACTTTTCTTCTGTTGCTGGGACAAAATACCCAACACCCAAAATTAAGGAAGGAAAACTTTACCTAGCTCAGTTAGTGGCAGTTTCAGTCCATACTCAGCTGGCAGGCATACTCAGCTGCAAGGCAGAGTGGCACATGGGAGAGAGCAGCCTTTCATGGCATTGGCAAACAGTAAAGAGCCAAGCAGAATGATTTAAAATGCTGTGAATGAGGCTGGGGAGATAGCTGCATAGCATAAGTGCCTGCCTGGCAAGTGCAAGGTCATGAGTTCGAACCCCAGTCCCACAAAAAAAAAATGCTGTTTGACCAAAAAGGATGTGCCAATAAAGGTGTGGACTGCAAAGATAGAGCTGAAATGATCTCCACTGCAAAGATAGAGCTGAAAGGATCTCCACTGCCAGGAAGGAACATGAAAATGGAAAGGATGTCCTGAGGGCATCATAGGAGGCAGCAGGTCTCCACCCTTTGCAGCCTCAGAACTGCAAAAGTGAGGGACTTTGCCTTCGGGAGAAAACTGTACCATGTTCCAGAATGGCAGCAGAGGCAGCCACTAAGGATTTAAAAGAGGGGGCAACACAGAGATTTTGTTCCTTGGGATTAGTGTCACAGTGCTCAGTGATTCAAGCACTTGACCCCTACAGCCAGGAGAAGGCTACTGCTCCAGCTGGCGTCAGGCCTTGGCATTATCCACATGGCATTGGTTTAATACAGGAGTTCTGAGGTTAAGAAAGATTCCACCTAGATTTCAGAAGGCCTGGGAGGCTAGGCAGTGTGATTCTGGGTAGGCAGTATATAAAGCTACAAGTGAAAATTCTATGCAGTGGATACCCCAGAAGTTTGGAAAAGCCAGGACCGTGGATCATCTGAGAAAAACTGCAGGAAAGGAGCAAAGCAGTCCTAAAAAAGAAATCACAGGAGCTGCCAGCAGCAGAGCTACAGAGGTGGAGCCACATGGAGCTCACAACTTGCCAGATTGCTTCAGATGTTCCACATAGAGCTACAGGGCTTAAGGTTAGCCCTCTGGATTTTGGACTTGCCTCAGTCTCAATGCTTGGTATCCTGCTATGTGTGCTTTTCGGAATAGTAATTTTTATTCTTGTGCCATTGAACGTTGGAAGTATTTAATTCTTCATTTGTACAGGGGCTCACATAAGAGTTTGCCTTAGATCTTTGAGGAGGCTTGGGAGTTGGGACTTTTCAGCAATGCTAAAACAGGACTTCAGAAACTCTTAGGAGATGGACTAAAATGTCTTTTGCATAAAGAGGTATGTATGAGGCTTTGGGAGTCAAGGGGTAAAATGTTATGATTGTGTCTAGTTGTCCTCCCCAAAGCCTCATGCTGTCATGGGGCAGCTTCTAGAATTTGTGTTTATTTCTTTTGATACGTAAAAACTTTTTATGTATTTGGTTCTTACAGGGTCTCACTACACAGCTCAGACTCATAGTAATACACCTGTTTTCAGTCTCCCCAGTCATGGGATTGAAGGTGTACACCACTATGGAAGGACTCTGTGGTCAGCTCAGCACATCTGGGGGTTGGGCTGGTGTGACATGTGGTGTCAGGGATGGAACCATGGTCCCTGCACTTGCCTAAGCTTGTCTAAGCAGGTGCTTTAGTCCTCTGAACTATCTCACCTACACCTTAATTTGTAAAAACTTTTTATTGAGATCTCAGTTGTTGATTCTTAGAAGTATTTTCCATGAATTTTGGTTTTTGCTTATGAACTCTCTGCATACCCCTACTACTAGACTCATAATGATTCTCCTGTTTTCAGTCTCCCAAGCACTGAGATTACAGGTGTGCACCACCATGCTCAGTCTCAATTATTGTCTTGCCATCTTAACACTCTGCAGGCAAGACCAGCAAGGCCTGCCAGGAATTGAACCCAGCCACGGCGCTCTAAGCAGGTGCTTTAGTCTGCTGAGCTATCAGGCCAGCCCTTGTTTTATTTATTTTACTTTATTTTTGTCTTTTTGAGACAGAGTTTCACTATGCAGTACAGACTGACCTTGAGCTCATTTTTGTAGCCTAGGCTGGTCTCGAACTCCCACTGATCCTTCTGCCTCAGCATCCCAAGTGCTGGGATTACAGGTGTGCACCACCTCACCCGGCTATCCCTTGTTTTAACGTTTAGATCTTCAATACATTTTTACTTTAATGCACGAGTCTAGTTTTAGTCTTTCGCATATGGAAGGCCAGTTTTTCCAGCACCTTTTATTCAAGAGGCTATCTTCATTCCAGTGAGCATGTTTGGCCCCTTTGCCAAAGATAAGGTGACTGAATTTGTCTGTAGTTGTGTCTGCATCTTCTAATCTGTTTCACTGATCTTCAAGTCTGTGTTTTTTATACCATGCTGATTTTACATCAAAGTAGGTCTATACGCCGGGCGTGGTGGCTCACGCCTATAATCCCAGCACTCGGGAGGCTGAGGCAGGAGGATTGGTGCAAGTTCGAGACCAGCCTAGGCTACAAAAGTGAGCTCAAGGCCAGCCTCAACTACATAGTGAGACACTGTCTCAAAAAAGACAATAAATAAATAAATAAATAAAAGTAGGTCTATAGTATAATTTTAAGTAGGGGATTATGATACCTCTTACTTTCCCTTTATTGCTCAGGATTGCCTTTGGTATTCTAGGTTTCTGGTTCCAGATAATCTTAGGAATATTTTCTGTAGATCTGTGTGGTGTACTAATGAGATTTTGATCAGGATCACATTAAATCTGCATAACAATCTTGGGAATATGGCCATTTTCACAATGTTCTTTCTATCCATGAGCAAGGGATAACTTTCCATTTTATGAAATGCTCTTCAATCTCTTTTTTCAGAAGGCTACAATTTTCTTTTCTTTTTTGTGGCCGGCTCAGACCATCCTGGAGGCAGAGCTGACATAACATGTCATGCCAGGCATCCAATTGTGATCCCTGCAGATCCCTTGATTCTGCAAGATTGTCTAAGGTTGTCTAAGCAAGTGCTTTAGACCACTGAGCTATCTTCCTGGCCTTTAGAGTGCTATATTTTTCAATGTATAATTCCTTTTTTTTTTTTATTTAGTACAGGGTCTACAGAGTCTTACTATATAGATTCAACTTGTAATGAGTCTCATGTTTTCAGCCTTCCAAGTGCTGGGATTCCAGGCATGTACCACTATGCCCAGTCTCAATCACCATCTCAAAGCACCCACATCGGGGCTGGCACAGCATGCTGGGGATCAAACCCCAGCTTCTGTGTTCTGCCTAATCAGGCACATTAGTCTGCTGAACTATCTGGCTGGCCTTCTTTCTTGTCCTGTTAAGAATCCAAGAGATGGGTTGCATGGTCAGTCTAAATATGACCAGAATTGATGAACTGGGACAAACTTCTGCTCAGTCGTTCCAACCAAGAGAGATGCTGCTAGGTAGAAAATGGAAAATGCCATTATCACAGGTAAAGGAAACCAGAAGCTATTAGTGAAAAGTGGCCAGACTTAAGTAGCAATCAAAGCAGATATAGAGGGAAAGGAGAACAAGAACTTCAGTGTAGGGTACAAGGGTGGGAGAAAGTGAGGGATTCTAGTAATCCCCTGGTTGCTGCAATGAAACCAGAATATCCTGTCCTTCCAGTTCCAGGAAATCATCTATGCTGTAGTTTGGTGCTCAGTGTCCAAGGAAATTAAGGGTATAGAACCCTGGGCATTGATACTTAGTGGAATGCCCAGCCAATTTTTTATTCTAAGACAAAGTCTCACTAAGTCACTGGGCTACCGAGGATGGCCTCAAATATATAATCTCCCTGTAGCATCTTCCTAGAGTTCTGGAATTACAAGTCTCCACCATCAAAGCCTAGCTCCAAAGATACTCTTTTTCTTTTTCCTGTATTTTTTAGGAAAGGGTCTTCAGGGTGCTCAGGGTCTCACTACTAGACCAGACTTGTAGGGATTCACTTGTTTATAGCCTCCCAAGAGCTAGGATTACAAGTGTGCAACACCACACCCAGTCTCAGTTATCTCAGTGTGTCCAGAAGGCAGGGCCAGTATGGCAGGGCCAGGGATCAAACCCCCAGCCCCTGCACCTGCTTGCAGGCACTTTAATCTGCTGAGCTATTTGGCCAGCTCTCCAAAGAGATGTTGATCTTGAACAGAAATAACTTAGACCCAGTGCTAAGAATTTTTCCATACCTACTAATTTAATCTGCACATAATTCCTTGAGATAGACAGTATTATTTTCACTTTACAGATGAGAAAACTGAGGCTCTGTGAAGATTAAGTAACTTGCCCAAAGTAAAAAAATCCAACAGCAGATCTGGGATGTGAATGCATGTAGCTGGCTCTAGAGTCACTGTTACAACCATCACTTTATTTGACCTAATCAAATCAGGATCCCACAACCAAAGCCAGACTTCACATTGCCACTCCACTTCTTAGATGATTATGTCCCATCTCCACAAGTAGAATAAAAGCAGTTTAAAGACTGGGCTTGCAACAATATGCACTGTATCAATTATTGGGAATGTACTACTAATATGTTTTTGGAAATGTCACATTGTTATTTTTTATTAAAAGAAAAAAAAAAGATTATTAAGAACCACATAAACTGGTACCATTACAGGAGCCTGAATGAAAAATAACAGCAGTATCTTTTCTATGATGCTCTGAGCCAGTAACACATTGCAAACTACTTTGTGGCATACTCAGCACATAGCTATCTGTGGCTGCTTTTTCCTCTGAGTAAATCTTGCCTTACTAAGCATTTTATTCTCCTATACTTTATATATTAAAATCTTTATACATGATTAGAAATTTGGGTTGATGGAAAGATTGCACAATTATAAAATTGTGTGCATTATAAGAGTTGGGACCACCGGGCATGGCTGTCCACTCCTGCAATCTCCTCTCTCTCTCCCCCAGTATTCTTATCATGATGATACTATCTTCCTAGACAGGCCTAATCAGAAACTAGCACCAGGCCCTTCACCCTCCAGAAATATGAACATATTTTACGCCATTTATAAAGTATGCAACCTCAGGTGTTTCAGTATAGCAACAAAAAACAATGACGACAGCAGTAACATGTAACTTTGTTCCTATTTGTGGCCTTGGGTTTCCAGCCAGCTGTTCAGGAGCCACATATTGGCAGGCTGAGGCAGGAGGATCTCAGTGAGTAGAGGCTAGCCTGGGCTACACAATGAGTTCAGGGTCAGCCTCAACCACTGTCACATAATTGGCGGTACAGTTCCTCCAGCATGTTGCCCTGTGTGACTCAGGTACTGCTTACCTTCTATGCCTCTGTCTTCCTCACAGTATTAGGCATGTTTCTGAGTAGATAATGGGGCCCTCAAACACTCAGTTTAATGTTTAAATTACAGGCACAGCAAAGCAGGCTTGGTTGAGGAAAAGTTTATGGAAGAAGCTGCAAATGCAGGGTTGAAGGGAAGAAAGAGGTGCAAAGCTGGGAAAGAGTAAACATGTAGGCGGAGGTGGGCAAAGCAGAAGAACAGTATGTGGCCCCAGCCAGCTGTCCAAGGGGCACATATTGGCAGCCTGCTATTTAGTTCAGACTGGCTTTGGATCACAATATAGTCCATACCAGCCTTAAACTCACAGAGATCCTGCCTCAGCCGCCTAGCGCTGCAATTATAAGCATATGTCTTTGTGGAACCTGGCTCTAGTTTAGACAGTTTTATTTTCTTTTTGTTTTTGGTTTTCTTTGGCTGGCTCAGGCTGCCTTAATGGTGGATGTGGGGATCAAACTGCCATTCCCTCTGTCTGAAAGCTATTGCCCACACAGGCACTTAAACCACAAAGCTAACTCAAAAGCCCCTACCTGGCTCTAGTTCAAAAATCAAGCATCAACATTAGCCGGCAGTGGTACCCCACACTTGTAATTTCAGCACTTGGATATGAGGCAGGAGGATCACAGAGTGTTCAAGGGCAACCTGAACTATATAACAACATCCCATCTCAAAAAACAAAACAAAAAAATTAGACACTAACACAAAGAGAAGAGAACATCCTGGGACAGCATCACATATGTTAAAATATACAGTAAAGAGTAAGACTGCTTGTGAAGCAACTGTAGGAAAAGCAGACAGGATCGGAAAATTGATCCCTACTTTCTGCTGACCCATGAATCTTATAATTATAGAAATTCAGACCAGGAAGAGACTATTATGAATTCCAGGAAGCTGCTAGTATGATAGAATTAGAAATGTAAAACTAAGGAAAAGGACAGAAGGCCCTGGGAAAGAAAATACACAAAAGCTCAATGGACCAGGGGAGGACTGGTCTTGCCTGTGCTTCAGGCCCAGCAGTGATTATTTATTCAGATATGCCTCGGCAGATCCTGCTGCTGCAACCAGTGCTGTTCCCAAACCTAGGCAAGGAGCCAGACAATTCCACGAGGCTGGGCTGCCACAGGGGATGGGAGGACAGGAGGATAAGGCAGAGTAAGCTATGAGGCCAGGGACGAGGATCCCTGCAGGCTGGGCTGCAGTCCCTGACCCTTCATGGTTCTAGGGTGGGCCTCCTCTTGTTCACTGCCACACAGGACAACACAGGAGAAGAAATCCCAGAGAACCTGTGACAGACACAAACAAAGCGGGGTGGGGAGAAAAAAGTCAGTGGCCATTAGGGAAAAAGAATGGAACTTGCGGTTTAAAAAGGGAACCAAGAGTCAGCATAAGAGTCCCAAGCAAGTAATTCCAAGGCCTGTGGAGCCTTTATTCATCTGATACCATTTTACAGGAACCTGGCACTAGGAAGGGCTGAAAGGCTGGCTCTCCCTTCCCCCCAGATGAAAAACAATAGTCTGTTTTCCTGAGCTCTTCCTGTAATCTGGAAGGCCCACACAATGGGGACAGGGGAGAGCAGCAGGGGCAGTACTAGGGCACAACTTGGGGGAGGGATCCTTCATCCTTCTATAAATTTGTTGGCTGCCTCAAAGTCATCCCTGAAACACCAACGAAACACTGAAATAAGGAATGCTATGCAAAAGCAGTCTTAAAAGCTATCCTATAGTCTTAGCCAGATTACTAAACCCTTGCTCTAGGAGATTTTCTGAAGTTACCAAAAGGGAAGGAAGGGACAGGTAAGTTTCCTAACAACTGAATTCAAGGTCCTCTAGTACATAGGTCTTAGTCCAAACTGCCAGAGATATGGATGAAGTAGAAGGTAGAGGGGTAGACCTAAGACCTTGACTAGATATGAGTAACTAAGTAATGAGGGCAAGAGAAAAACAGATAGGAAGGAGTATGAGTAAGAGAGGTGAGAGCGTGTATGTATCAGAGAAAATGGGAATACATGTATGTGGGCTTGGAGATAGGGAGTCTCATGAGATCAACCCCTCCTTCCCACCAAGCAGATACCAGTCCATCCCCAGAGATCCAAAGGCAAAGTAGACAGCGAGATGCCTGCCTTTATCAAAGCAAATCAGGGAGAGTACATAGCACTGTCCCCACTTCCACCCCAAAGACTCAGGATGGAAAGCAGGCCAAAGCCAAAGTATGAGAAAGATGAAGCATTTCCAGAGTGTGAAAGGAAGCAGCTGGAGGACAGGGGCTTGTCTGAGTACCTCTTCACTGAGCCAATGATTGAAAAGAGAATACAGAAGAAACGTTGAAGGCCAGGGAGATAGCTCAGTAAAATAAGTGCTTGCCTGACCAAGGTCCAGAGTTCAATCCCCAGTACCACAAAGGAAAAAAAAAGTGACGGTACTCACTTTGGCAGCACATATACTAACATTGGAACAATACAGAGAAGATTAGCATGGCCCCTGTGCAAGGATGACACGCAAATTCGTGAAGTGTTCCATATTTTTAAGAAAAAAAAAAAAAAGTAATTTTTTTTTTTTTAAGAACCTTTATTTGTTTATTCACTCATTTTTATGGCCGGCTCAGCCCGCCACGAGGGCAGGGCTGGCGCAGCATGTGGTGCCAGGGATCGAACCTCGGACCCTGATGCCGCCCAAGCTTTCCCAAGCAAGCACTTTAGACCATGGAGCCATCCCGCCAGGCCCCAGTAATGTTTATTGAAAGTGTTAATGTTTAATTGTTTGATCAATCTTATATACCTATATCTATTAATCTAAACTGATCTGATGATGAAAATATGTAATATAACCATTGTTAAATTTAAATAATAATAAAAAATAAAAAATTTTTAAAAGTGAGAAAATAAAAACAAATCTTGTGCTGGCCAAATAGCTGGCTAGAGGTTCGATCCTCAGGCCTGCCATGCCAGTGCCAGCCCCACCCCTGGGGCATGCTGAGATGGCAACTGAGACGGGGCATGGTGGCACACACCTGTAATCCCAGCTCTTGGGAGGCTGTAAACAGGCAGATCACTATGGGTCTGATCTAGTAGTGAGACCATGAACACCCTGTAGACCAGCAGTTCTCAGCCTGTAGGTTGTGACCCCAGTGGGGGTCGAACGACCAAAACATAGGGGTCACCTAAAGCCATCGGAAATCATAACTGTAGCAAAATTACAGTTTTAAAGTAGCCACCAAAATTATTTTTTGGTTTGGGATCACTACAACATGAGGAACTGTATTGCGGGGTCATGGCATTAGAAAGGTTGAGAACCACTGCTGTAGACCCTGCCCTAAAATACAAAAAACAAAAACAAACAAACAAAAAACAAAAAAAACCCTCTTCAACTTCCTATTATCCACCACAACCAGTAACAGCTGGGTTCTTAAAGCCTTTTCAACACTCGTTTCCCAGCTTTCCTTACTAGCTAAAACAGACTCTTAAGCTGGGGATGCACACACCTACAATGCTAGCACTCAAGGCTGAGGTGGCAGATTGCTAAGAGTTCAATGCCAGCCTAAACTACACAGGTAGACCCCGTTTCGAACAAATACCCCAAATAGGTAGGTAGGAAAAGACTCTCCACACTCTGTAAGTACTCCCTCTTAAGTTTTAGAGGTCTATCAGATCACTCCACTCTTATTCCACTCTATGAAGTATCCATATTTTGAAGTGCTTTTATAGGAATAAAACACAGTAGGGAGAAAATCAAGTAGGCTCCAGGAATAGAGGGAAAGAAAGCAAAGCAAGTAAGAAAGGTATTTACATAGGAGAAGAGGGATAGTTAACTCACTCCTCCTGGGTTACTGAACCAGAAGGATGTGTGAATCAATTCTCTCTCTCGCTCCCTGCCTTCTCTCTCAGATACTTGCAGAGGCAGCGACATGTTAGAACATGACCTACCCATGAGCACAAATACCATTCTCTCTCATTAGGAACGGTGGTGGGGGAGCACTGTCTGCCTGCAGCATAAAGCTGGGGATCCCCCCTTTCTTCTACAAGCTGGTCTTGCTACCTCCATGCTTCAGCTCACCACAGACCTAGCAGCTTCGGACAAGGCCCTCAGTTGCCAGCTTGATTCAGTCTAGAGACCTTCACAGATGGAGATGCCTATAGGAGATGTACTGGACATGTGGACACACAGAAGGAGCTAGATAAGGTTTTAGGGACAGTGCAGAACGGAAATTCACAGGGGCTAAGGAGATAGATAGCTCCGTGGCACAAGTGCCTGCCTGGCAAGCGCAAGGTCGTGAGTTTGAACCCCGGTTTTTCGGGAAAAAAAAAAAGAATAGAAATTCAGGCAGTGGGGAAGGGAGGGGTATAAGGAAAGAGGACCAGCAACCAAGCAGCCTGGTTCTGGTTCTAAAATGGCCACAGGCAAGGCAAGGACAGATGGTCCCTTTCTGATGCTAAGCCAGGGAAGTGGGAAAAGGGAAAAGGAAAAAAATAAATACCATCACAGTCAGGAATTTAAAAATAAACTGAAAAACCTAAAAGATAAACAGCTTGCTTCTGAGATTCCGTCTGCCTCCAGAGCCTTCTAAGGGAAAACAGAGCTGCAGGTCTCAGAGGCCAACCTCTAGCCCCATGTCTAGAGCCTGCTGAATGTCGTTCTAGTCACAACCTGTTCCTTGCAAAGCCTTCTGGGCAGCCAAGGAGGTGTTTTCCCCAGCCCTCCTTCACAAGCTCCACCTTAGGTAAGTAAGGCTTTGGCTTTTAAAATGCTACAAACTGTTAGAGCAGTCTGAATCTGACTCCTCCACAAGCATCAGTTCCCACCAGTGGTGAGCAGAATCAATTTTATCACCTCATGACTGCTGCCACCACCCAAACGCATAGTACTTTACCACCCACAACGTCTTGCAGCTGCTATCTAGTTTGCAACATAAACCTGCAGAGGAGTTTGGTAGGAATTATTACCCCATTCTGCAGATGAGAAGACCAAGAGCCTGACAAATGCTTGTCAAGGTGAAAGAGAACTCATACATGTTTAGTCTTCTGAGGCACTAACTAACACCATGCTGCCTGCCCTGGCTTTGTCCATTAGATCACACTTGCCATCACTGGGCCGAAGATTCGTCTCCAAGGTCAGATGTGACTGAGCCTAAATGCCAACTGTCCCAGGCCCACTAGTGTCCTTTTGTTTGTCTGGCACAGGGACAAGGCAAGGGGCAGGAGCTCTAAATACTTCTAGATTTCTTTCATTTCTACTGCATCACAGCCTTTTCTCACGTCTGCATCTCTGCATGTGCTCTTTCCTCTTTCAAGTTTGTCCCTCACCTCCTCTTTACCTAGATGCTCCATACCCGTCCCCTAAAGCCCAGTGTAGACATCACCATCTCTAAGAAGTGCCTTCTCTGCTCCTACAGTACACTGTAGTCTCTTTCATGACACCAATTACCTTTTTGTGATTGATTCTTTGTCTTTCTCCTCTGCTAGACTAAGTTCTTGGACACAAGGCCATACTCAATACCTGTCTAGCGAATGTTTTTCTTTCTTTTTTTTCCAATTTTTTTTTTTTTTTAAGAATTTTTTATTTCATTATTTTATTTTATTTTTTTTTTTTTAAATTCTTTTCTTGTTTCAGAACCTTTGTTTGTTTATTCACTCATTTTTATGGCCGGCTCAGCCTGCCCCAAGGACAGGGCTGGCGCAGCATGTGGTGCCGGGGATCGAACCATGGTCCCTGAAGCCGCCCAATTCCCAAGCAGGCGCTTTAGACCACTGAGCCATCCCGCTGGGCCCTGTTTTTTTTCCAATTTTTAAAAATCCTTTTTTTGTTTGTTTATTTATTTCCCCAGTGCTGCGATTACAGGTGTGCGCCACTATGCAGTTTCAGGGCCAGCACGGCATATGGTATTGAGGAATCAAGCTCAGGTCCTTATATTTGCAGGCATTCTCTTAGACAAGCAGGCTATCTCCCCAGCTCTGATAAATGAATGTAGAAATAAAATTAGCGCTATCTAAAAACAAAAAAAAAGAAAGAAAGAAAACCTTCCTTGTTTAAGGTGCTGATTTCTAGCCGGGCGTGATAGCGCATGCCTGTAATCCCAGCACTTGGGAGGCTGAGGCAGGAGGATCAGTATGAGTTCGAGACCAGCCTGGGCTACAAAAGTGAACACAAGGCCAGCCTGAACTGCATAGCGAGACCTTGTCTCAAAAAGAAAAAAAAAAGCACTGATTTCTAACACTAGTTTGAGGTTATCACTATTCTTCCAAAATGATCCTTGAATATTCATTTAAAAGTATAAGGGCAACTATTTTGTTTTTATTTTTTAATTTTTTCTTAAACTTTATGTTATGGCCAGGTGAGTCTGCCCTGGGGGTGAGGGTGATGCAGCATGTGGTGCCAGGGATGGAACCGAGGTCCCTATGGTTGCCTAAACTTGCCTAAGCAGGCACTTTAGACCGCTGAGCTATCTCCTCAACCCCTAGGGCAACTATTTTGAATGGGTACCCCATAATTTATATACTTGGTAAATAAGTTATTAACAGAAAGTGAATTTTTTCTTAAAGGAGAACTCCTATATATGGTCAGTGAAACCCAAATATGAACATTAATAAGTACCCAAAGATCATAAGAAGCACCAGGGCATGAAGAAAAGGCAAGGCTTCCTAGAGGGGAACAGAATTGAAGAAGTTGGAAGAGGTTGAGATGTCAGATACACAAAAGAAAGACAAAATCCAGAGGTCAGCCAATCAGAAGGCTCAAAAGCCCAAGTGGGTAACTCAAAGGCAGATTTTCTTAGCTGAAGCAGAAAGAAGCCAGGAGTTTGGTGAGATGCAATGATAGGGAATAGTATTTTTACAGAAGCAAGAATCAGAGGACCTGGGGGCTAGTTCTGATGCATTTATGTAATTTAGACAAACGGCAAATTATTTAACCTCTCATAGTCCCCTGTATCTAATCTTATCTCACAAGAATTCATGGATGTAAAAATATTTTGAAATCCATAAATTTATAGAGAAATTGGGGGGGGAATCAGCTTTCACTGGCACGGCAGCATATGCCAGCACTCCTGATACCACGGGAGGCTGAGACAGAAGGGTCGCAAATTTGAGCTCTTTGGGTAAATTAGTGACTTAGTGAGACCTTGCCTCAAAAAAATAAAATAAAAATTTTTTAAAGGGCTATGGATCTAGTTCAGGGCAGAGGCCCTCAGTTCAATCTCCAGTATCAGTTGCAGGGGGCGGGGAGGTGTTTTATTGCTAAGAGGTGATTTACTAAGACTACAGTATTACTAGGATTTAGGGTGAAGAGTGGCAGCTCACCAAAAAATACAAGATCTGTGGCCTTGCAGGCAGTGCTGAAAGGGGCAAGGAGGAAGGTCAGTCCCCAAGAGGCATAAACCAGGAAAAAAAGAGGACAGTCTGGAAGCAGGAGGAGGTAGGTAGACAGGAAGATGCCAGGCCCATTCAGGCTAGCAGATCCCAAGCTAACGGAGGACAACTCTAGTAATCAGGGGTTAGATAATGACAAGGCTTCTCCCTGCTAGTTTTCAACTGTAGCACAAACAAATCATTATACCTCATTGCCAACCTCCTGCTGTTGGAGTCAGGTGTCCACAAATCTAAGGGAAAAAGACTAAGGAAGCTTCACAAATAAGAAATCCTGTGCCATGTCCTACCCCATACTACTTGTATTTCCAGGACACTGTGAGGGAGAAGTTAAGAAACAGTGCTATGAAAGGCCAGGAGACAATGAAGAGAACCTAGAAGGAGGCCTAGCGATGCAAAGCTGAGTCAGCTGGATGAACAGGTAGAGGTGGGGCTCGCCGGGAGGGGAGGGAGGACTGTGAATCATAGACTCACAAATGAAGCCAGGATTACTCTCTACAGGGTGGAGACCAGATATTCTCTGCCTCCACCAAGGATCAACCCAGAATAAATTACATTTGAAGAGACATAGGTGAACTAGGAGGAACTTCCTGACTGGCAGGATGGAGCAAGCATGTTCACTCAACTCTTCACTAGGCTATCTCTCCTCCTCCTCCTCCTCAGAAACTTTCTCTGACTCCTTTTACACCACTTCTAAGAGCCTGCTGAACCAATTTATACATTCACTCAACAGTGAGTGCTTGCTAGGGGCTAGGTACCGCTGAATACCAGAATGTGGCAGCCAATGAACAAAATACAAATAGTTCACTTCTTTATGGAACTTACAGCCTAGTCAAAGAAACAGACACTAAAAGAAGATGCAATGATGCAACTGTTGAAAATGTCAAGAAAAAGTATTTAGAACTATTGGAAAAATTAAAGGGAGGTCACAGTGGAGGGAGGGCAGGAAAGACCTAAGGAAGTGACATTTTAGCTGGGACCACAAGACATACTATAAGAGTTAATGAAGGCCAGGTGGTAGGCCAGGCAGTAAGAAGGGCAAGGGCTTTAAAGCAAGAAAGGGGCTTAAAGCTTCAAGTGGGGCCCGGCGGGATGGCTCAGTGGTCTAAAGCGCCTGCTTGGGGAAGCTTGGGCGGCTTCAGGGACCGCGGTTTGATCCCCAGCACCACATGCTGCGCCAGCCCTGCCCTCGTGGCGGGCTGAGCCGGCCATGAAAATGAGTGAATAAACAAACAAAGGTTCTGAAACAATCAATCAATCAATCAATCAATCAATAAAAGCCTCAAGTAATGAGAGGAGCCAAGCATGCCAAACTATGCAGCCCAGAATCCATGCCTTTGATAACCTTTACACATGCATGTGCAATGTTTTACCTCTCATACCTCAAGTTATCCCTTTCAGAATATCCCCAAGGGTGAGCCACAGAGTCTCCCATTGGGCTGAGTGCATCCTTTGGGTAGATCCATAGCTTTCACTAAAAATGCCAGGACTGAACAACTGCCCAGAGACTGCCAAAATTCCTGGTTACAAAGCAGAACAGGTCAGGGAGATAGCTTAGCAGTTTAAGCACCTGCCCGGCAAGTGCAAGGACCTGCGTTGAATTCCCAGTACCACATACTGTGTCAGCCTGGAGCAGAGCCAGCCACTGATACAGGGTGCAGTAACACACACCTGTAATCCCAGCACTGGGAAGGCTGAGATGGGGGATCACTACAAATATGAGCTGTGTAGTAAGATCCTGTACTAAATAAGTAAGATTAAAAAAAAAAAAAAAAAAAAAAAAAGAGCATGGGTTGGGGAGATAACTCAGTGGAATAAGTGCTTGCCCGACAAGCATAGGGTCCTGAGTTCAATCCCTGGTACTGCAATAAATAAATAAATAAATAAAGCAGAAGAAACAGGAATTCTATGCTCCCATAAAAGATTTTCAAGTGACTCTCTTCTAGTGATGCTAGAAGACTTCAAGGGACATGGCAGGAAGGCTCTAGGATAGGGAAAGGGAGGCAGCATGACAGAATTCCAGGTCCACATCTGGGGCTGACTCACCTTATGTATTAAGATTGAAATTAACAGACTGGATAGTTTTCTCTTTTTTAAAACACTAAGGCAGGGCCTGGTGAGATAACTCCGCAGTCTAAAGCTCCTGCTTAGGCAACTGCAGGGACCACAGTTTGATCCCCAGCACCACACGCTGCGCCAGCCCCACCCCCAGGGCAGGCTGAGCCAGCTCTGACATACATAAAGTTTAAAAAATAAATAAAAAATAAAAGAAAAAACACTAAAGCAGGAGTAAAAGAATGTTAACAGAACCACAGGAGACACCTTTTCTGGGCACGTTCTTCAATGAGAGAAGGCAGCTATGACCTTGCCAGTGAGCTAAGCATTGCTTTTATTTACTCCTCTGAACAACTTCATTAGATGGATCTTGCAACCCTTATTTTACAATGGATAAAAATGAAGTATGGTATGTTGATTACTTGCCAAACATTAGAATTGGGATTTGAAGCCAAGTCTCTCCAAGACCTGTGCTGTTAGTGGCTTGGCTCCACCTATTCCAATTCCCTAGCCTCAAAATCCAAATAAAAATTCCCTATCTTTCCAAGTCAATCGTCACTTAGTCATGACTACTCTTCCTCTCAGCCACAACAGACTCAGGAAACAGTCTGAGGTGTACATATTCTGAAGGTCATTTTCCCTTCACTCTATGACCTTCCAACAGATGTTCAGTCTCCCGCCCACACTCCAATATAGCCACCCTGGGATTTCTACCCAGTGTGCACTGATATCTCTCCTGGACAAACTCTGAGTCTCTGGCCCTCCCAGGCTCTTTCCTCACCCCTATACCATTCTCTCCACTCCTCCTTTGTCCAAGGTAACACAATCATCACTTCATACAGGCATTTTTCTTTGGATAAAGAATACTTCAGGGCCCGGCAGGATGGCTCAGTGGTCTAAAGCGCCTGCTTAGGAAAGCTTAGGTAGCTGCAGGGACCACAGTTCAATCCCTGGCACCACATGCTGCGCCAGCTCTGCCCTCAGGGCAGGCTGAGCCAGCCATAAAAAATAAATAAACAAACAAACAAAAGTTCTGAAACAAGAAAAAAATAAATAAAATAAAAAATTCTTAAAAAAAAAAAAAGAATACTTCAAACCCCACATCTAATCTACTCATATGTTTACCATGTACCACATAGTAGGCACTCAAAGAGTATTAGGAAGGAAGGGAGGAAAGTATTCCTGAGTCTGGAGGATCTGCAGGATTATCTATCTGGTCCTGCAGTTCTCAGCAGGAAACTGGCATCAGCTCATTGGGAAAGTCACACACCTGGACCCCACCCTGGGCCGATTGAATCACCTCTAAGGCAAGGCCTGGGTACATAAGCTTTCAAAGACTACTGGGTAACCCTGACTGAGCCTCTGAGTAAGAGATACTAAGGTCCTGTCCCCTGCTTTAAAAGAGAGAAAAACCAAATTCCAGAGAAACATTAGCTAGAAATGGAACAGAAACTAGAACCAGGTTTTCCCGGTTCTAGTAACAATCTCATTCCAGTGCCTCTATCAGAAAGTCTCCAACTGTGAGTCTCTAAAGCACTTTACCCAAGAAGGTCCTGAGCCAGGGTAGAGGGCCTATGAAGGTGCAGGGTCTAATCTGCAAGACTGCATCTGGGATCGATCGCAGGATGACCATTACATATAAATGCTTTGTTTCTAGGGAAGGTTGGGAAATCCAGCAGAGTAAGGCACATGAGTAGAAGTTAGGAAGTCACTTCTAGCTCCAGAGCTAGCAGCTTTTAAAATGTGAGATGGAAGGGCTGGCCAAATAGCTCAGCAGACTAAGCGCCTGCTTAGACAACTGTAGAGACCAGGGTTTCATCCACAGCACCACATGCCACACTGGCCCCCAAATGCCTGTGCCAGCCATTGAGTCTGGGCATGGTGTTGCACACCTATAACCAGCACTGGGGAGGCTGAAAACAGGAGGATCATTACAAGTCTGAGCTGCATAGTGAGATCTTGTACCAAATACATTAAAAAAATAAAATACAAAATGTGAAATAGGCTGTAGGTGCTCTCTTTAGCCCAAGCACTTAAGTATTAGTGAAGGCCATGACAAACTAGGCATATGTCAAGCTATGCATATGCTGCACAACAAGGTTAATACCTAAGGGAGATAGAGTTTCTAGGAGTCAGCAATTAGACAATTCCTGTATTCAAACTGTAAGTCCTAATGACTGAATAGATTAGGCTCAGTTCAAGGAAAACAATTAATTTCAACTGAAACCTGCCTCAAACTAAGGGGAGAAAAAAAAAAAAAAAAAAAAAAAGGAAATAGATTGCAGCGAGAAGCTGTGGTAAGAAGGCCCAGTTAGTATTGGGCAGCCCTGGAAAGTGATGTTGGATATATGCAGCCCCCTCTGAGATCATGAGTGGAAAGCAGATAAAAAGGCATTGTAAGTCCACTAGCTTTCTGTCAACCTGTGGTATCATGCTAGTGAGGGAATGCAAAGGTCTCTGGTGCTGCAGGATTTTGCTTAGTAGTCCAGGGCCATAGCCCTGACTAGCGCATGCTAAGATACCACCCAAAGCTACTACCTAAAGGCCTCTATCACTTGGACTCTGTTCTCCAAGACAAGTTTTCTTGCTCTCCTTTGACTCTTCCTGGTTCACTTAAATACTAAGCCCATCTCTTCCCCCTTTCCCCTCTTCCTTTATAAAAGTCAGAGAAAGAAAGAAAAAAAAAAAAAAAAAAAAACATATATAGTGAGGACCAGGAAAAGCCACCAAAGCCATCACCTCTCTTCTAAGATAAGCAACTCACTTTTAAGTCACATGTTGGGTCTGTGTAAGGACATGGACACCACAGAGGGATACAGAGCTGACCTGGCTTCAAGATGTCCTTCCAACATATGTGTCTCCTCACACACAAATGTAGAAAGCTGTCAAGTCTTATCCCTAAGTGACCTTCTTTCCGACTTCCTCTAGCACTTAGCCGCTAAAGCCCAGGATGAAATGAAGGAAGATGCTGTGAACCATCAAGACAATGGAAGGGGCTGGGGAGATAGCTCCGTGGCACAAGTGCCCACGTGGCAAATGCAAGGCAGTGAGTTTGAACCCTGGTCCCGCAAAAAAAAACAGCCAACTCAAGACAATGGATATGAGTACAACTACAAAACCTGAAAGTGACATACAGCTGGGAACTGAATATGAGAAAGAAATCTTTACTGTCCCACCACCCAATTCTTGTAATTCCAAGTAGCCATTTCAAAACTCCCGTCAAGAGGTCTATCTGTATCAGAGCCAGAAGGGAGGGCAGCATTCTGGGCTGGCTGGTGACACAGACTCTGAGACAGTTCATCTTACCTGACTGGATAACTATTAGGCATCTGCTATGTCTGGCAATCTATGCCACTCAGGATGCACAAAAAGGGTGGCTGCCAGTGGCTGAGGGGGGAACAGGGAACAGAGATTCAGTCATGAAAGATAAAAATTCTAAAGATAGATGGTGGTGATGATAGCACAATAATGTGACTATTCTTAATGCCACAGAACTGTACATTTTTTTGTTTTGTTTTGTTTTTTTTTGCGGGACTGGGGATTGAACTCAGGTCCTTGTGTTTGCCAGGCAAGCACTTATTCTACTGAGCTATTTCCCCAGCCCCAGAACTGTACATTTAAAAATGGTTAAAACGGTTAAATCTAATGCTAAGTATATTTAATCATAATAAAAAGATTTTTATCAGAAGAGGTGGGAGGAAATGAAACAGGCTTCCTCTCTTCCCTCTGAAAAACAGGACTTCTTTTGAATTATTCAGCTCTCATCCCTGCAGACTAAATCTTTCGAATTCTTTTGCATGTCCTTCTCTTCTTGTCATTGGAGTACACAGTCTGGCAGCCCAACACCCAGAAATTTCCATTGCTTCTGGGCATGGACCCCACAGAGCTTTATAATCCCAACATATATCCATCAATGCCAACCAACTGGCAGTTCCCAAAGGCTTAGGTTAAAGTATTTTATTCCTTTCTACCCTCACCAAGTCCCCTTTTTTTTTTTTTTTTTTTTTTTTTACCAAGTCCTCTTTATACAATTAAGACCTACCCTCTTAAGAAGGCTGACCAATTAAGACAGATACAGGGAACACCCACTCGGGACCCTCTCCTGTCCCTCTCTCAGACAGGAACTTTCTTTCCCTCAATAAGTATGTTCTGCTCTAGCCAGTCATGGTGGTGCACGCCTATAATCCCAGCACTTGGGAGGCTGAGGCAGGAGGATTGGTGCGAGTTCGAGACCAGCCTGGGCTACAAAAGTGAGCTCAAGGCCAGCCTCAACTGCATAACAAGACCCTGTCTCAAAAAACACACACACACAAAAAAAAAAAAAGTGAGCTCAAGGCCAGCCTCAACTGCATAACAAGACCCTGTCTCAAAAAACACACACACAAAAAAAAAAAAAAAGTGAGCTCAAGGCCAGCCTGAACTGCATAGTGAGACCCTGTCTCAAAAAGACAAAAATAAATAAATAAATATGTTCTGCTCAAAAAAAAAAAAGACACAGATACAGACCACATGCTCCTGAAGGGCAGAAACCATTTCTCAAAAAAGGCAGTCTCTAATCCACGAAATGGGCTATATTCCAAGTACTTTATAAAGAAACATTATGCATGGTGTGCTAGCCCTTGGTAAGCCCACAAAGTCTTCCTACCACAGGTCACAGAAGTATCATGTATTTATAAATAAGGGAAACAAAAAATAGTGTTAGTTGCACATAGTCTAGTATGCTGACTACAAACTGCCCTCCTGCTCACCCATATGTCCTCCTGGCTGCCTGGAGGCTGGCTTCCAGCAGCACGGAGGTGAGTGGAAGCTCAGGTTCTGAGTGAGTCAGAATCTGGGCCCTGCCACTTACAGGCTGCCCAACCTCAGGCAAGTTATTTAATTTTCAAGTCACTTCTTGATTTCTTCATGTTAAAAATGAGGATAATCATCCACTTCAAAGGGCTGCTGTGAGGAATAAAGAGATTATATAAGGAAGGAATCCACCGTACAGTAAGCACTCCTTGTTCTTATTCTAGTCCCCAAGACCTCTTCTGAAGTGAATGTCCACTAAAATGTATAACTTGTATAAAAGCAATCTTTGTTCCAAGCTGAAGACAGAAAAAGGGCTTACAAGACAGGACTAAAGGGACAGAGAACAGATTTCTGCTGCTCATACTGCCTGTTCTCCAAGTCTGCTTTGACATGTGGGCCCAAGGTAGTTTCTGCCATGAGGAATGACTTGCAGTGAGAAGGACTTCAAATCTCACACAGGATCAGTGCCAGTCAGATTCTGCTTTGCTAACATGGATCTGGAGATAGGCAGAAGGGAGCTCTCCTGCAGCTTCAGCTCCTGACTCTGCAACTCTGGGCCTAGCCACTCCTCTGCCTCCAAAAGATACTTGGGGCAGAGTGTATTTTACCCTCTCCTTGCTCCCCTGCAAACTGAGTGATGACATCCATTCTTTACCTGTCCCCCAGGTGGCTACCACAGTATGAAAGGATACCTGAGCCAAGTGTGGTAGCACATGCCTGTAATTCCAGCAAATCCCAGCACTTGGGAGGCTGAGGCAGGAGGATCGGAGTGAGTTCGAGACCAGTCTGGACTACAAAAGTGAGCTCAAGGTCAGCCTGAACTGCATAGCAAGTCCCTGTCTCAAAAAGACAAAAAAAAAAAAAAAAGATACCAAAGAAGAAGAGAGGCAACTATGCTGGCCCCCTCTCAAGCACTGCATCCACATGCCTACTGCTACCTCCTGGCTTTGGCGCATCATGTCCAATTGTTTTGCTGAAGACTTTCCTGGACCAGTTCAAATTAAACCCCAAGTACTGCACACTTCAACACTATTTTCTTACAAGGGTGCCTTGAAAGAAAGAGTAGGTGGGTGGTGAAAAGAGAACATGAAAATCTTCCTTATACTCTGGATTGGAGCCTACCCATTTTACCTTCAGAGGTGTGCTGGCAGACAAAAGCTGTTAGTCTAGGAGATATGTTCCCTGCACAAAAGTAATTTAGAGCCTACATTCTCTCTCCACTCAGCAAAAGGTAAACAGGGAGATAGAGGAACTAACCCTACTTCACAAAGAAACCTGTCTAGTCCTTCCCTTGGCTTCTTCTGTGTCCATATGACAAATCCAAGAGGGTGCTCGACAGTGGCAAACTAGACAGAAAAAAAATCCTTCAATGCACCATCCCCAAGACGACTGGATGGTTAATATTCCCACATACTAACTGTCATCAGTGCTCCCAAGACATGTAGAACTCTTTCCTCAACATTCTCAAACACCCTCAGAGGGCACTATCACTGTGGCTGAGAAGCACTGAGTACATACTTATACTGTGTCCCACGGGGCGCATCACATAGTAGCGCTGACCTTAGTAGGGAAGGACAAGACACAAGAACACATGTTCCAAGGGGCCAGCCAAATAGCTCAGCAGATTAAAGTGCTTGCAAGCAGGCACAGGGGCCAGGGGTTCCATCCCTGGGCCTGCCATGCTGGCCATGCCCCCAGGTTGCACTGAGATGCCAGCTGAGACAGGGTGTGGTGGTATACACCTGTAATCCCAGCTCTTGGGAGGCTGTCACTAGGAGTGACAGATCACTATGAGTCTGATCTAGTAGAGACCTTGAACACCCTATAAACCCTTCCATAAAATACAAAAAAGAAAGAAAGAAAGAAAGAGTAAGTAAGTTCAGATATCTAGCTCTAAACTCTTACAATGTATTTAGCATTTTTAATAGACATAGTGAGGGATCAAAAGGAAACATGGGTAATCCCAGCACTTGGGAGGCTGAAGCAGGAGGATTGGTGCAAGTTCAAGACCAGCCTGGGCTACGTAGTGAGACCCTGTCTCAAAAAGACAAAATTTTAAAAAGGAAACATGGATCAGTCTTTATACATAAAGATGTGGTAGAAAACAAGAACCATAAAACACTATGCAATATAAGGCAATATGTAAATTAATTAAACCAAACAGCCCATGAGAAAGTAGAAAAATAAGGCCTAGCATTGTCTGAGGACAATTTGTGGAAAAGAACAGGAGTTGAAATGACTCTTAAAGGAGATGGAATTTGAGGATGACTGCAGATCCTGTTTTCTGGATGGTCCATGGAAAACTCCTCTCAACCCATGGTTCCAAGAACTATTATTAAGAAATTCAAGCCCTTCAAAGCCCCTCCTCAAATGGTTCCTGGTGGAAGAAAGTGTGGGAAATTTTCCACTCTCCCGCACAGGCACAACCTCTATCAGGCTTGCTTTAATGAAGTCGTTCATCCCCAGACACAATGAAGGTGCCCAAGACGGAACCAAGTGCATCTGCTGCCCCATGAGCTGAGTCATAAATACTGAGTGCTAGAGTTCTGAGGTGACTCCAGAAACTCCCTAATTTGCCTCTCATTTATGGCCCTGATAATCGCCTCGTGTGGAACTCTACCTTCTCAGGTGTTTCTGAGGTTTTATTTTATAAACAGAATAGATTTATTGGGGGAAAAAAGCTCCTGTCTGAGAAAGGAACAGGACAGGGTCCCAAGTGGGTTGTCCCCCCTTTCTGAGGTTTAGGTATTTCCTGTTAAATGTCTCTGGCCTCATCGCCCAACTATCACCAGTTTTCCAAAAGAATAATCCCCACTTCCCTTCATCTCCCTCCAGGCTCTCACACACCTTCAACAGATTGTGCTACCAACCTGGTTTCTCACAGTCCATCCTATCCTCTTCTACACCACCATCAATTTGATAAGCAGGCTGCTCCTGGAGTCTGACTCCTCCCAGAACCCCAAGCCTTGTGGCTTCTCCAACCATTTCATTTCAAACATGCAAAATCAGTAACACTCCCCCTACACACTCCACTCATCCTTTACTTGTACTTTCAATAAATAGATGAGACTCTCAATGTAAATGAATTTACATTGAGAGTCTCATCTATTTATAGCCAGTATCTATCTAATGTTAGGAAGAATCCCACTTCCCACAGACCACAAGAGGCAAGCCTAAGCTGGATCTGCTTCCTATGAAACTTAAGCATCTTCTAAATGCTTGCTGCTACTCAGACTAGTAACATTTATTGATACACCCTTTCCCTGATAGGACAAGCAACTTACTTAACCCCCACAGGGTTATATGGAAGTCCACAGACCCCCTACTCAGGGACCCTTCCCCCAGTAAATAAATGTGAGGGTAACAGAGTCATATGCCTTTTCCATATACTTGGCCTCACCTTTTGAAACAAACTATTATTTTTCTCTTTTTCGTTCTTTTCCCTTTTTGTCTTTTCGAGACAAGGTCTTGCTACGCAGTTCAGGCTGGTCTTGAGCTCACTTAGTAACCCAGGCTGGACTCAAACTCATAATGATCCTCCTGCCTCACCCTCCCAAGTGCTGGGCTTACAGGTGTGTACCACCATGCCCAGCTTCAAACTATTATTTTCCCTCCTACTAGATGGAGGAGCTTTTTGGAAATTAAACCTGACTTTTCAACCTATTTTTGAGCTCCTGGCCCTTAGTTAATCAAATAATCCACTCTGAGAGTGGCCCCACAGGAGGATCCCTCAATTTTAGCTATCACCAAATTCCATCTGCTAATTCACAACTAACTTCTTTTTCTGTAGTAATGCCAGCTTAGCTCTCTCATATGTAACTTATACTTTTAATAAACCAATCAAACAATTTTGTGTTATAAAAAGTAGAGATAATTGTTATATGTGCTCATGGCATACTAAGTTTCCTGACACAGTCCTGATCATGACTTGCAATTTCATATAGAGCAACCCTTCAATCATTACAGGATATTGCTTAGGAATAATGACAAAGTCTATCAATGTTCAGGGCAAAAGCAAATTTTTCCCCTTCAAATATCTTGACCTATAGTGGGTTGAACTCACTAATACATACAATTATTTAATTAGAGTCCTTCCCTATTGCTAGACTAGGAACTAATACATACAATTATTTAATTAGAATCCTTCCCTATTGCTAGACTAGGAACATGTTTTCTTTCTTTTTTTCTTTCTTTCCTTTTTTTTTTTTTTGTGGGACCGGGGTTCAAACTCACGACCTTGCACTTGCCTGGTCTCTCTCTCTCTCTCTCTCTCTCTCTCTCTCTCTCTCTCTCTCTCTCTCTCTCTCTCTCCCTCCCTCCCTCCCTTCCCTTCCTTTCTTCCTTCCTTTCTGGGTGGTACTGGAATACTCAGGGTCTTTACCCTAAGCTGGATTCCCAGGTGATTTTTATTGTGAGTCATGGCCTTGCTAAGCTGCTAACCTACGCAGCCTCCCTCAAACTTGTGATCTTCTTGCCTTAGTTTCCAAGAGAGCTGGGATTATAGGCATCCATGCTACTGTATCACGTCTGTCTTTCATCACTGTGTCTTCTGGAGCCAATTCTATGTCTTTCCTCAACATGAAATCCTATTCACAACCTTAAGCTGTCTCACCATAGGACAAGTTCTCTAGTGGCTCCTTTGGGTCACTATAATTCCCTTTCTTCTCTCCTTCCTCCACTATTTCCTGCTTGTAGTAAAGGAAAGTCTCAACGACAGTGTCTTTTCATTACTCCCTGGAGGAGCTTCCTACATAGGGAGAAGCCCAAATTCAAATCAAAGATTGGATGGCTAAAAAGTGAATGGCAAGAAAAACTAGCAAGACAGAATGAATGTGAGCTGTGGCCAGGGTCCAAGTCTTCCAAAAGTAATCACAGCACTCAGAAGGTTGAGGGTTGAGACAGGAGGATCACTGCAAAGTTAGAGACCAGCCTGGGAGCTACAAAAGTGACAAAGTGCATAGCAAGACCCTGTTTCAAAAATAAACAAACAAACAAACAAAATAAATATATAAAAATGTGTGAGTACCCAAGAAATGCTACGGTTTGACTTATTATTACCTTGATTATTTTTTGTTCTATTTCACTGACACATGGAAGAAGAGATTGAGAAGAACATAGGTATAAATAGGTGCTGAGGAGGTTAGGGCTAACCATCATATTTCAAGATAATTGACTTCTAATCACAGGACCACAGAAAATGAATACAATTCATGGAAATCAGATTTAATCCCAGTCTTAAAAGTTTAAGATAATAAGGAATGCATTAACATTAATAAAAGGAAGCTGGGCATGGTAGCACACACCTGTAATCCTAGCACTGGGGAGGCGAGGCTGAGGCAGGAGGATCGGTGCAAGTTCGAGACCAGCGTGGGCTACAAAGTGAGCTCAAGGCCAGCTGAACTGCATAGCAAGACTATGTTTCAAAAAGACAAAAAAGAAAAGAAAGATAAATACATCCTAGCTTGGTGCATTAGCCTGTATCTATAATCTAGCTACTCACGGCTGAGGCAAGGGGATCACTTAAGTCTAGATGTCTAAGGTCAACCTGGGCAACAGCAACATCCACCTCCAAAAAGAATAAAAGGAAAAGGGAGAAGACAGAGAACCCTCATTAAAAAAAAAAAAGTTTTTCCTTTCTTTTTAGTTTAGTGCTCTGCCTTGAAGGCAGGCCCTCTGCACTGAGTTATATTTCAAACCCTATTTTCTGCTTCTTAAAGTTTTATGCAGAGTCCAATAAACTTCCTAGGCTGGGTTTGAATTTTTGATACTCCTGCCTCTAGCTGCAAAGGTATACCTTGGGTGGATTTCTCTTAGAGCTCTGGTTCAACAGTTTAGTATACACTACTGTGAACAAGATCACATCTTTCCCATATAACCTAGAGTCTGGTTCTCTTTTTTTTGGTATTGGGGATGGAATGCTGGACTTTGCACTCAGAATCTAGTTCCGAACTGTAGACTGACAGCTGCTCAGCGACTGAGTGATGCAATGAAGGATAGTATACTGATAACCTTGTCTCATGCAAGTCTGTCTCAACACAGGAAGGTCTGATAGGCAGATTCTCAGATGGTTTCTGGAAACACTACAATTCCAGCACTGGCTATGTTGCTGGGTTAAGAGCTTACTACCTCATTTACTTAAACACCTAGAGAGTGCAATCTTGTTGGGAGCAGTTGCAACACTTTTAGCAATCATGTCCCCTGAATAACAAGCAAAGATACTCTACATACACACATATGTTGAGTATGTATCTTTTCTGCTGTGTGTGGTGTCAAATAGCTGTAATCGCAGCATTAGGGAAGCTGAGGCAGAAAGATTCTTGTGAGAGGTCACCTTTGGCTACATAAGTGAGACCCTATCTCAAGAAAACAAAACAAATATATCTTCTCTGAGATGCTTTGGAACCAGATTTTGTCTTATAAAGAATTCCGTAAGCTTCCATCTGAGTGATGACCCTTGAAATAAAGTTAGGGTCATTCAAGAAAAGCCAAGTGATGTGTGCTAACCTGTCTTGACACATAGTTCACAGCTAAAAGGAACTGAGGGCAGATTTGAAATCAGGATCCTATATACACTATGTTAGCTGAGCTCTGAGCCAAAAGTGAAGAGGTAGACCAGCGGGGCTTTCTTGCTGACTCTCTTACCTTGACCTGCCAAATTCTCACTTTCCTAAAGGCTTCTTTCCCTCCATGGAGGTCTAAGGGCTATGACAATCTTTGTCTCTGTTTCTCTCTCTTTTTGTTTGTGTCTCTTCTCCTTCCCCACCTCCCTCTCTCTGTGAGACAGGCTTTCATGATGCAGTTCAGGCTGGCCTTGAATTCACTTTGTAGCCCTGGCTGGCCTCAAACTTGCCCAGCCATGGCACTCTCTCTTAACTAGAGTATAAAGGGTGATGGAGCTGAACACCTAGTTCCAGCAAAGTTCTCTGTAATCTTCCTTCATCACTTTACAAAGCAGCATTTCACTTTATTGAAATGTCACAAGCTCCCAAATGCCCCTCCACACACACACATACTATGCGTAGTTCTCCAGGAAAAAAAAAAAAAAAAGTCACTAAATGCCCTTACTTCTGCTGCAGGAGGTCGGTCAGTCTTCCTATTCTCTGCCTGTGGCATCTGTCATCAACATTTTGGACAGCTAGCACATCAGAACACAGCAGCAGTCCCACATTACTCAGCAGCCATGAAATACATACCCAGAACTGCCAGCTTTCCAAGTGGTGCTGGCTCCACAGGCACACAAAAAGTAAAGGAAGGGAAAGAGACTTCTCCAAAGAAAAAAAACACAACACAAAATCATTTGAAAACGAACACTTTTGTCAACAACTACCACTTAGCAACAAATCCTTCTTCTATGTGCTCCATAATATTTTTTCAGCAACAATGAGTCCAGCTCCATGGTTTCAAGGATACTGAATCCTAAAACTTCTAGCTACTTAAGACAGTAAAGACAAGCTGTTTGATTTATGAAGTGGGTCACCCGAAAGGAGCAATGCAAAAAGAAAGCAATCAGCTTGGGGTATTCCTCTCCTTGTCCCATCTACTTCCGCTCAGACTTAGGTTTTGTGAGAAGCCAAGCATTCCAAATCAGAAGATTCTTCTGGACTGCAACCAGGCTTGGACACTGAGAAAGTTTGCAAAAAAGAGGCCCAAACCTTTTCTTGAATGACCCTAGCTTTATTTCAAGGGTCATCACTGAGATGGAAGCTTACAGAATTCTTTATAAGACAAAATCTGGTTCCAAAGCATCTCAGAAAAGATATATTTTGTTTTTTTGAGACAGGGTCTAACTTATGTAGCCAAGGCTGACCTCTAACTCACAGCAATCTTTCTGCCGCAGCTTCCCTAGTGCTGGGATTTCAGCTATTTGACACCACATGCAGCGGAAAAGATATATACTCTTAACATATAGGGAAGAAACCTAACGACCTTGACATTTACTGGTTGTCTCTAAGTAATCTCTGCACTAAGAACTTCGTTAATATAACATGAACTTACTCAACACACATCTGAGACACCACTGTGTAAAACATACTCCAGGCACTGAAGATACAAAAATGAACAAAATACTCAAAATCCTAGCTTTCACTAAATTTACATTTTATTTTATTTTTGTGGTTCTGGTGATTGAACCCACATGCTAAGCAGACATTCTACCACTAAGCTACACCCTCAGCCTGAATTTACATTTTAGCTATGGTTAGAAATAGATGTATGTCAGATGGTAATGAATACTATGAAAAATATAAAGCAGACTAGGGGAGCATAACATGAAATTTTACATAAAAATAAAGCAGAGACCAGGTGTGGTGATGCACACCTGTAACGCCTGCACACACGAGGCTTAAGTAGGAGGATCGCTGTAAAGCCAAGGCCAGCCTTGACTATATAGACAGGCCCCATCTCAATATCCAAAAGAAGGAACACATGATAAAAGCAAGGAAGGGAGCATTGTTTTAGATACAGTAGTCCTGAAAGGCTTCTGACTGATACCAACAGTAAGGGCTACCACATAAATGCAGTACTTCGTTTAATCCTCAGCAACTGTAACTTTAGCACTATTACTGTCTCCACCTGAGAGATGATGGTGTACATGCGTAATCCCAGCACTCCAGAGACTGAGGCAATGACTGTTATGAGTGGGAAGGCAGCCTGAACTATACAGTGAGTCCAAGGCCAGCTTAAAGTATATAGCAAGATTTTGTCACAAAAAGAAAAACAGAGAGAAAGAGTGGAGCTTAGAAAAGTAAGGATCTGTGCAGACTGTAGTTTGGGGAAGGGCAAAGGATAACAAAGGTTCAGATTACAATGGCCAGGGCTTGAATTCAGGGATCCATCTCCAGATCCTGTCTTTCTTCCATCACATCATGCCACCATGTTGATAGAGACATTGTCTTAGTTACTCTTCTCTCCTTGCTGAGACAAATATCCAACACCCAAAATGAAGGAAGGAAAGGTTTATTTAGCTCACAGTTACTGGAGGTTTTAATCCATACTCGGCAGGCCCAGGGCTGAGTGAAACAGGGCAGAGAGCATCCAGTTCACAGTGGCAGAACAGCAATAATCGAAACAGAGGCAACTGACCAACCAGAGCAACAGAGGGTAGAGTCTGTCTCTCTGTTTCTCTTTATGTTACATTCAGGCTCTCTGCCTCAGCCTATCCACCTCAGGCCACAAGCATAATCCCAACTGTAGTCAGACCCATAATCCCATCAGTACTAAAACACATAATCAAGTGGATTACAAGTCAAGTCTCAAACTCTAGAGGTCCCCACCCATGATAGCATGAGGCTTTGGGGGGACAACTAGACACAAACCATAACAGATGTACACCCTCAAAGAAGTCAAGTGTAACTAAGGTCAAAATGTGGCAAGTCCATCTGTTTTCCACACACATTAATGCAATTCAATCCCCCCAAATATCAGACTATTACTCTCACCACCAGCTGAAAACTAAACCTTATCTTGAAACAAGAGAAGACACCTTGGGCTCTTTAAGGTTAGCTGAAAAATGCTGTATATATTCCTCTTGTACCTCCTACCCCAAGATGCTATAACATGAAGAGAAGATGATATGGTATTAAGTAAAAGGAGACATACTTTGCTGCTAATTCTCCATGTTAAAATTTCTCTCTGGAATATAGGAACAGAACACTGAGCTAGTTGCTTTACAAAGTGAGCCACAGCAACTCTCCAAGGCAGATAGGAGGGGACAGGCAGACAAAGATCAGAAGCAAGGAGAAAAGCCCTCTCCAGTGCCATTTCAAAGAAGCACAGCTCTCCCTCAAAACCTGTAGTACCTGGGTGGTAAAAGGGAATATGAAACCCTTTCTTCAGAAGCATAAGGAAGGAACAGACAAAAGTAAAGGGAACAGACACCCAGCTCTCCTGAGGAAAAAGAGTAGAAAACAAGGCAGGAGGTAATTGAAGGAGGGGAACATTGCTTCAAGCAGGGAAGTCCAAAACAGAAATACCACAACCAAGGTCAAAGGCTATTTACAGAATTGCTGAAAGTCCCACGTTGTGGGGCCAAGCCAAGCTATAAGAAGAAGCTAAAAGACAAACCCAGGTACAGTCCCACAGCGCTCAAATCAAAGGTCACTGTTTTGACCCACCCATTTTAGAACTGTATTTTACAGCCAGGGAACCTGCAGCCAAAGTTAACGAACAACCAAGTAGGAGGAGAAGGTGGAGAATCACCCAAGAGTGGCGCATAGTAAGGGGCTTTTACGCATAGCTTGGGTCTACATATACGTAAGCATCCTTTTCCCAGGTGATGCTAGTTTCTAAAGGAAATAAACGCTCCCCCTCCTCCCTTAACGCACTTACAGCCCATGTGAACAACCCAATTTAAATCCCAAAACTACCGCCTGAAGCCTTCTGGCTCTACCCACTGACACACAGGGAGAAACTCAATGCTCAGCCTCTCCCGCACTAGTAAGTTATTATCTCTCCTCCAGCAAGTCAGGTCTCATAGCCCAACACTGCACCAAACAAAATATGACCTGAATGGCAAGAAAAACTGTGTCACCTACAGAAACCCAATTAACAACGTGACTCTGCTCTCTTCTATTCCTCTCTTCCCTCCCATCATATCCGGGGCACCTGGGTGACTGACCGCCTTTTCCCACGACTGGCCATGCCCCTTAACCTACAAGCCAGACAGTATGAATAGGGGCCTCCTGAGAAGCCAACCAAAAGATGGGAAACTCTGCTCTCCCTTCACCTTGGCCTGCTGAGAAAGCTGGAAGGGCAAGGGATCCAAACACTATCTGGGTAACAGCCTGGAGGGTTCACCTTGAAATCACCAAGTAAGTGCCTCACGTGGGACAATAAATATCTATTTTGAAGAAATTCCTGGTGCAATTGCTTCCCCTCAGCCCCTTTGTGAATCAGCTCCTCTCTTGAGAGCTCTCCATGCTCCCACCTTCTCTGCTTATTCCAACCCAACTGACCACATGTAGCATGCGTTTTTCTGTGTGTTCCTATATGTAAATATCTTCTTCTTCCCAGGCCATACTAGAGTTTCTAAAGGAAATAAACCTTCCCCTCCTCCCTCAATGCACTTGTCTGTCCTCCCAGCCCTGCGCTGCTACAGAGTTGATAGCGTAATATTCAGGGATCCTGAGATCGCAAATGCCTGGATCTGGACTGCTGCACTTCAGTCCGGAGAAAAGGGGTAGGGAAACATGGGACTGAGGAAGACTGTGGGAGGAGTGGGATTGAATGGGGAGGCTGAGATGCAGACCGGGGAGGAGTTGCAATTCCGGGGTGGGCGAGGAAGAGAAAGGGATGAGTAGGAGGTTGTCAAGACAGTTGCAAAGTCAAAATGTGGGGAACAGAGAAAGGGTGGGGGAACGGAGATACAAGTAAGGAAAAATGTGAAAAGAGGGCCAAGAAGGGGTGAAGGGGCCCCAATAAAAATAAATAACTCCACCGATGATAAGGGAACTGGGTCTGCAGAAACCAGAGAAAGCTCTCAAATACCTTGGAGCAAGGGGGTACCAAACCCAAAGTGAAGAGTAGGGTGTCGGGGAGGTGTGGGGGCGGTACACCAAAGGGTGGAGACCAAAGTGGCTCCCAGAATCTGCAGCAAGTGGAGCAAGGAGATCAGAGGGCGGGGACCCAGCAGCGGCGAGGGACTGAGGAAGGGGCAGGGATCGCCGAGGGAAGCAAGGTTGGTGGAGGGGGCGCCCCGGAAGCACGTGAAGCGTGCAGCCTCACGCTCCCTCCCCTGCGGCGAGGATTGAAACCTGGGCAAAAAGGGGCGGGGGGGGGCCTCACCCGCAAGGCGGACAGGTCGATGTCGTCCAGGCTGCGGGCTGGCGCCGGGTCGCCCATGGCCTCCGCGGCGAACGGGGCCACCGGGCCGCTCACTCTCCAGCTCGGTTATTCCACTGTTGCCGTCGCCGCTTTTCCCCCATCGGGGGACCCTGGGGGCGGACTCCACCGCGCCTCCCCCGGAGAAGGAGGAAGGGGGTGGGCCGGCAGAAGGACCGACCCACGACTGACAGGAGCGATCGCCCCGGAGCCAGCAACCCGAGCTTCGCGACTCTCCAGCGCAGGCGCAGAGCCGTGGTGCCCGGGAGGATGGAAGCGTGAACGTGACGCGAGCGCGCCGGGTTCCCCCTCCCCCTAGGCGCCGATACCTGCGCGCAGGCGCAGGGGAGCGGGCGAAGGGGCACACCGGGAGCTGGGGAGCGCGCGAGCCCGGCGAGCAAGAAGTGGGCGGTGGCCAAGGCGGGCACGCAGCGCGCCCACTGGCTGGCGCGCGTGCGCACAAGCTTTTTCTTCTCTTTCCCTGTATTTTGCCCTTTCTCTGCTCGGTGGCCTTCTTAGATATCCTTTGACGCCTTTCCTTCCCTATTCCAATGTCTTTCGTGTGCCCAGCTGCCAATCAAGCCACCTACCTCAATATTTGCGGGGGAAGGGAGGCGGGACCCAACCCCCTCTTATACTAGGGGGGTTGTTATGGTAACTCCCCACGCGAGGACTGGGTGGCCCCTAGATAGGACGGGCTGTCCACCCACCCAATTGTCATGGCAACAGTGGAGCCATTGAGGGAGGGGCCTCTGCGTGAGAACTTGGCTGAAGAAACCATGTGGGTGTTGAGGAGGGGAGGAGGGACTGGTAGCCTCCGGAAGGCCCTTTACTCCTTTCGCTGGCTGAGGTAGAGAGTGTTGAGGGAATCTCAGATCTCAAGATAAGGAATCGTACTATACAGACTGTGTCTTAACAAGTATCCTGCACAAAGGAATTGTTTGGGTAATTATTCATTGGCTGATCATTGGAATTGCACTTGGCAAAGGGAAGAGAAGAAAACTATCCTATCCAATCCTTTCAGATCCTGCTCTGCTCACCTTAGATCTAGTCATGTTTACGCAGCACCCCAGCCGTTTTTAATAGTCTCACTGGAGGCTGGGTAATGTTATATAAAAATAGAGTCTTTGGCCAGGTGTGGTGGTGCATGCTTATAATCCCAGTGTGTGTGTGTGGGGGGGGGGTATGGTGGAGGCACTCAGAAGCAGGATTGCTGAGTTTGAGGTAAACCTGGGTCACATAGTGAGTTCAGAACAAGCCTGCCCTACACAGCAAGATTTTGTCTTAAAAACAAAACAAAGAGCCAGGCATGGTGGCGCACACCTGTACTTCCAGAATTTGGGAGGCTGAGGCAGGAGGATCAGTGCCAGTTCGAGACCAACCTGGACTACAAAAGTGAGCTCAAGGCTGGGCATGGTGGGCCTGTAATCCCAGCACTTGGGAGGCTAAGGCAGGAGGATCGGTGCGAGTTCGAGACCAGCCTGGGCTACAAAACTGAGCTCAAGGCTAGCCTGAGCTGCATAGCGAGACCCTGTCTCAAAAAGACAAAAAAAAAAAAAAAAAAAAAAAAAAAAAAAAAAAAAAAGATTTCTGCCACTGCTGCTGTGTGACCTTGAGCAAGTGGATTTGCTTCCCTGAGCCTGTCTTCCACCGTAAGGTTGAGGAGGAAGTCTGAGGCCCAAGATTTCTTCCAGCACCAACATTATATGTGAAAAATTATTATCAGCATATAAACATCACTTTGAAGAATGTAAAGGAAGGATCTTTGGAAAAGAACCAAATGCCTTTCTTTCTGGACCCTTTTGTGAATATACATCCCGTCTCTACTCTTCTCTTCCATTCTCCCCCCTCCCCTCCGCTCCCCCCCTTTCCCTCTCTCCTCTTCCCCTTGCCATGTCTTTTCCAAGCCACAGTCCCATTTACATCCCCTACTCTTATGACTCCAAGTCAATTCTTCATAAAGTGATTTTTATAAAACTGAGATCTGGGACTGGGGAGATAGCTCAATGTTCTAAATGCCTGCCTGGCAAGTGCAAGGACCTGGGTTCCATCCCAGGTACTGAATGCTGTGCAGGCTTGCCTGTAATGTAATGTAGTGGTGCATGTCCGTAATCCCAGCACTGGGGAAGCTTGAGAAAGCAGGATCACTACAAGTCTGAGCTGTCTAGGAAGAACCTGTACCGAATAAATAAATAAGTGATTTTAAAAATAAACCTCAGATCTGACATAACTCACATGTGAAACCCTTTTCTGAGTCCCACTGTCCTCTGGATAGAGTCTGAAGTGTGATATCTAAGTCTCCAAGATTCTACCTACTGCTTCTACTTTTCTGAGGGGGAGGTAATATTGGGGATTGAACCAGCAGCCTTCCACCTGCTAGGCTCTACTACTGAGCCAAACCTGTTTGTTTGCTTGTTTGTTTTTCAGGAAAAAAAAAAAAAAAAGAGGATCAATTTTCTTGGGGGTGGACATGGTGGTAGTTTTGGAGCAGAAAGGAACAAAGAATGTGGTTAAGAATAAAACCCACATTAGGCTCTTCCCTGTGGTCCTTTCTCTAAGCAACATTCTTCATGCCCCATTTTTTGTTGGGTGGAACTGCTACTAAGGAGGCCAAGATCTTGTTCTATGAGACCAAAGGCCAGACCCCTATCTCTTCTACCTGAATACAGTAAGACTTGGCAGGAAGAACTGCGCCTACTGCTCAGTAGTTGTGTCAGGAGCTGCCAAATCTGTTTTCTAAACAGTTGTTAGCCAACTTAGTCCTGCATTGTCTCTAAGAGGGTACAAGGAGAGAAATCCTTTGAAAATGACTCTTTGCTCAACATCTGTCTGGCTTTAGGAGTCAATGGCTGTGAGGTAGCCACAAACGGTATCCAAGACGCTGGCCCAGAGAGAAGGAAAGGGCTTTGTGGGTCACCCAAGTTTCCTTCAAAAGGCACTTGAGTGCTGGCAAGATGGTTCAGTGTTCTAAAGTGCCTGCTTAGGCAAGCTTAGGCAACCGCAGGGACCACAGCTTGATCCCAGGCACTGCATGCTGTGCCAGCCCTACCTCCAGGGCAGCCTGAGCTGGCCATAACAACAACAAAAAAGGCACTTGAACTGAACTTTACAGGTACAAGTGTGGCACAGACCATTATAACACCCATGGGCACAACTCTTGCCCTTCTGAGGAGGTAAGAGGTACTGCCCAGTCTTGCTGGATCCAACCCTTGTCTGCTACTCTCATTTTTGCTTATCTCTACAGTATATAAGAAAGCCAAAGTAAGTTTGCCTGCCATCCCTGATCCTGTTCTCCCTCAAATAGGAGATGAGATGGAATTCTGTGGAACACTGAGGATCTACTGTAACTAAAAGCTCAATTTGGGGGGAGAGCAGCCAAAGACCCTACTTTGGATCAGGACTTTATGCCTCCAGATTACCTGCATCCACAGTTTACCTGCTGAAACTGCTTTTGTCTAAGCAAAAAAGAACAGAACAAACTCTCTTCCTCAATGTTTTCTATTTCAGTTGCCAGTTGGAGTCCAGGGTTGTGAGAGCCATACTTCAGTCTTGGTCCACTCCGTTAAGTCCCCATCTATGACCTCAGCCAAGGATCCAGAGGACTAGCTCCCTTACCCAGGAATGCTGTGGGAACTTTCTGAGATACTCATAGTCTCAGATTATTTTTTTTAATTTTTTTTTTTCTTGTTTCAGAACTTTTGTTTGTTTATTTTTATGACCGGCTCAGCCTGCCCTGAGGGCTGGGCTGGTGCAGCATGCGGTGCCAGGGATCGAACCGCGGTCCCTGCAGCTGCCCAAGCTTTCCTAAGCAGGCGCTTTAGACCACTGAGCCATCCTGCCGGACCCCTCAGATTATTTAAAGAGCACAGACTCTGTAGTCATTGTCCCCTGAAGCATTCTTCTGGCCTCTTGGGTCCACTCTGCCAGGAGGGGAAAAAGTCACACAAGTTTGTTTTTCTTTAGGGAAGGGTCTACAGGGTATTTGGGTTCTTGCTACTAGGATCGAGCTCATAGTGATCTGCCTGTTTACAGCCTCCCAAGAGCTAGGATTATAGGTGCACACAACCATTCCAGTCTCAGTTGCTGTCTCAGCATGCCCTGGGGGCAGGGCCTAGTATGGCAGGCCTGGGGATGAAACCCCAGGCCCCTGTACCTGCTTGCAGGTGCTTTAATTCACGAAACTATTTGGCTGGCCCTTGTTTTGCTTTTTGAAACAGGTTCTTCCTGTGTAATTTAGGCATCCTTGAATTCACTGTGCAGCCCTCCTGCCTCAACCTCCCAGTTGCTGGGATTACGGGCATGTGCCATCACAGCCAGCCACTTTATTTTCCAGTATTGTACTTCTCCCAACAGTGCCAACCCTCATTATCCTTTGTTTTCTCTCACATGTTTAAATCACCTCTCTGAAGCCTTCCTTAAACCACTGTGTTTGATTTTTCTGTTTTAGTTTGTCTGACTTAAGCTCTTCATAACATTTAATGCTTTATTTTTGTCCTCCCCCATTTGTAAATGTAATTGTACATATGTTCAGTCTACTCTAAAGTAAAAATGATGTTTAATGTTAGTCCTGTACAGTATGTGATCTGGCACCCCATGGCAGTTCAGGAATGCCTGTGTTGAGTAAAGGTCTTTGTTGCCTAGGTAGGCATCATAGTAGGTCAAGGCCAAGACCATTTGTAGGTGCCACCAGGAAGCTGAGGTAAGAGAAGTGCACATTTAAGGCCAAAATTTGAAGCGGAGCTAAGTGGACTGAAAGTGTGAACAATTTAGCAAGACTGTGTCTTAGAGAGGGAATGCAAGGGAGGGGGAGGGAGACGGGGAGGGGAGGGGAG
>PVJA010016765.1:0-43006 GCA_004027025.1 Myocastor coypus
AAAAAAAAAAAAAAAAAAAAAAAAAAAAGAAACATTATTGTGTGTATTTGCTCACCTTATTCACTGAACTTGACACTGCTCAACCTCTGGCTCTTCCAAAGTCAAAAACGATCATGAAAGGTAAATGTTAGGGGTGAGCTCAGTACATCAAGACAGCCATGGCAGCATAACTGAAGACTCTCATGAAAGAGAACTTTCAGAACTGCTTTCGAAAGTGGGAGGAATAATTGGATGCATGAGTTTGCCCCTGACTACAGAGATGGAAGCTGTGAAGCTGCCTGTGCCCCTGCTTCCCTTTGGATCCCTTTCGCTCCATATCTTAGCCCTTGCACCACCTGGGGTCACTTCTCTGAATGCTGAAATTCTGCCACCCACTGTGACTCAAGGCGTTTATCTGTACAACCCAGCCAGTTACTCTTGGGTATATTGCCTTCTTTGAGAGGTTCTGGCTCTGCCACTCAATTTATCTTTTTTTTTTTTTTTTTCAAATGTCATTACTTTATCTACTGAAAGTATGTTTCATAATTATTTGTTGCTGATGTGAACATGGAATGCAACAAACTTTTGTAGTTACTTGATATTAGACAACTTTGCCGAACAACAGTACTCATCACTTATTGTAGATTCTATGTGATTTACTATGACAAAACTAGTGGTATTTTTCCTTTCCTTTTTCCTCTTTCTTTCTTTCTTTCTTCCTTCCTTCCTTCCTTCCTTCCTTTCTTTCTTTCTTTCTTTCTTTCTTTCTTTCTTTCTTTCTTTCTTTCTTTCTTTCTTTCTTTCCTTTGTTAGCACCAGGGATTGAACTCATGACCTTGTGCTTGGAAGGCAGGTACTTTAGCTGCTGAACTCTCTCCTGGGCCTAGTGGTATTTTTCTAATCCATATGTTAAAAAAGTTTTCTCTTGTTTTGCTCTTGTTGCATTGGGGAGACTTTCTAGTATAACAGTGAATAACAGACATCATGTATGTCTGTCTTCTCTGATTTTAAAGCCAATGCTTTGAGGGATAAAGAAGATATATTTTTATACAGTGGAGTATTATTCAGCTACAAAAAGAAATAAATGTGAAGGTTTTATTGGAAAATGGATGCAACTAGAGACCATATTCTCTCTCTCTCTCTCTCTCTCTCTTTTGTGGGACCAGGGATTGAACTCAGGTCCTTGTGCTTGCTAGACAAGCACTTATTCTACTGAGCTATCTCTCCAGCCCCATATTCTTCAGTAAAATAAATCAAACACACATGTACAAGGAGACATCATGTTGTCTCCTTAGTGTGAGAGCGTGAAAGAGTTAATAAAAGTCTGAAAGATACAGTGGATACTGTGAAAATGGAATGAATGAACTTGTTCAAAAGGAAGGAGTTACTGAGATGAGGGCGGGAGAGGGAGTGAGGGAAAAGAGAAATATCTATGGATGTAAGCACGCTGCTTTGTACCACTGTACTGTAATTTTCTGCTTATCTGTGGAAAGGAGCAGTTACTGTTTAACATTTTTTGTCTTCTTTTTAAATTTTTTTCCCTCTTCTTAATTTTGTATAACTTTCTTTTTACATTTTCTTTCTTTTTACAATTTTGCATGCGTATGTCTTACAGTCTGAACAACTAATTTGAAGACAATACTATGCAATACAACAAATAATGTCAAGTTGGTATTATCTTGCTTACTGAAATTCTGTATCATTTCTAATTTTTCGTTTTTTATTGCTATTTTGTGTTCTCTTTTTATGACTTTGTTGTGTTTATTTGATACCTTATTTTATATTTTAACCTGTGTGTTAAGTTCTATCTGTTGTATTACTGTTATGGCTTTGTGTCTAGTTGTCCCCCGAGAGCCTCAGGCCACGAGTCAGCTTCTGGAGTCTGTGCTTAATTCATGATCCAGTGCTGGGATTACGCATGTGAGTGGTGCTGGAATTAAAGATGTAAATGCTACTGCGATTATGGCTGTGAGGGCTCCACCCAGCCTGGAGTGGCTACCCTGGGCGCAACATGAGGAGGACGGACTTGCTCTCTGTAGCTGTCGTTGCTGCTCCTCCCTTTCGCTCTTGCTGTTTTGCTCTTTTTTCCACTGTTGTGAACTGCTGCCCTCTGCCATGTGCCTCTCTGCCTTGGAGCCAGCTGAATACGGACCAAAACCTCCACCAACTGTGAGCTGGCTAAACCTTTCCTTCCTTCATTGTTGTACGTTGGGAGCTGGCAGGAAGCCAGGAAATTGATCAAGGGTGTGCAGGTGGGACTAGGCTTCCCTTTGTGGGGGCAAAAAGCTATGCCCAGTGCTGAGAAAAACATCCTGCCTGGTTCAATATAGAGAGAAGGACAAAGTATCCTTAGTAGAGAACCATAGAGCCCAAGGACACCTGCAGGGAGTTCTGGTTGTCCCCTCCCCTGCTTGGAATGTTTTCAATTTCCCCAAAGCAGTTATGCAATTTCCTGTTCTTGAACACTGAATAAAAGGAAGATCCTCCTGAGGATCGAGGCTCACTTGGAGAGGGACAAGTCTCGGTGAGTCCTCTGAGCTACCTTCATCAGGTCTTCTCGTCGTTTCTTTCGGCACCGACACCAGAACAACACAACACTTCATTTTGAGCGCTGGGTATTTGTCCCAGCAATGAAGAGAAATGTAACCGAGAGCATTACATATTTTATTTATTTAACTTTTGGTCAGCTGTTTGGTGTCTCCTCTCTGCTGCTGTGGCCATGCCCTTGGGTCAGCATAGCTCTGTGTCCTGTCCCATCCCAGGGCACCCAGTTGGTGCCCTCCCTGCACCTTTTGTCCCCATACAGGGCTGAGCTGTGTGCCTGCAGCCTGGCCTGCAGGTTGTGGCCTGGTTGGGATCTCAGGTCAGCTGGGCTGGTGCTGCCCTGTTGTGGCTTCTACGGGGCCTGAGGAGCTGCTGGGGACTCTGTGCCAGGGGCCAGTGGCACCATGGGAACTCTGGGGCCTCCCACTTGGTGGCCATAGCTGTGACCTTCCCAGTCTTGGGGGAGGGTGTGGCTGCCCTGAGGTGCTGCCCCATGCACAGGAACAGCCCCCGCCCCCCATGGACACTCGGCCGGGACCCTTGACACCATCATGGGTGGCAGGGTGGCACAGCAGGCCATGGAGCTGATGTACAGAGGAGGCTGCTGCATCTTGGTCTTTATCTTTATGATCCTTAAGTTTCTGTGCTTACAATTGTGTCTTACAGAGGTGCCCCTTGGTATCTACCAGGGAGTGGCCTCAGAGCCCTCTGAAGGATGTCAGAATTCCGATGCCCAAGTCCCTTCTACAGAATCAGATGTATGTACAACCTGCACAATCTTGCCCTGTATTTTATTCATTTATTTATTTTTGTGGTAGCAGGGATTGAACTCAGGTCCCTGTGCTTGCCAGGCAAGCACCTATTCTGCTGAGCTATCTCCCTGGCCTCTGCCCTCTACTTTGAATCATCTCTCTAAATTACTTACCGTACCTGGTAGGATACAAATACTATTTAAGTAATTGTTTTACTGTGTCTTTTAGGTAATGATAAGGAAATAGACTCTGTATGTTCTGTAGACATGTAACTTTTCAAAAAGGATATTTTCAATTAGCAGTGGCTAAACCCACCAACGAGGAGCTCATGGGTAAGGAGGGGTGATCGCACCCCTTTGTCAGCTTTGTCTAAGTCCAGGTCTGCACTCAGACCTTTTCCCTTTGGATGTCTAAGCCCTCAAGTGAGCGAGCAGTTCAGTCACATTCAGTTTCCCCGGTGGTAGCTAACAGCAGCGGCAACCCTCTTGTTCTGTCAGTTCCTGGTTATCGCTGTCTCCTTTATTTCTCCACCCACTCCACATTGAGTTGATAAATCGGTCGTGTTGGTTTGGACTTAGAGTTCATACAGGGTCTGATCACCTTCTGCCACCCGCCGGAAGACACGTCTCATCCATGGTACGGTAATGCCTCGCCTGAATTAGCACAGCAGCAGCCAGACATGCTCGGTGGGGATGTACCCGCAACCGGCAGCCAGGGTGGTCCTGTCAGGATGTGATTCAGATCGTATCACCTTCTGCTTATAATCCTCCAGAGGAAACGCCACTGTCTTCGCCGAGGTCTGAAGGTTCTGCCAGCTGGTTCCCATTACTTCCTTGAACTTTCTGACCAGCATCTGCGCGCTGTCCCCTGAAGTCGAACCGGCTTGCTCCTCCCTCAGAGACTCGGCACCTCAGGTCCTTGGGCGGCCACTGCAGTGTCCATCCCATAGCTTAGGGAAGTATCTTCAGGGCAGTGCGTTTAAGATAGTTTCTTCTCCCTCCGAGTGTCTCGTTTCTTTTCCTGCTTTGTTGCTGTTTGTAGCACGTGTCTTGCAGCATGTCTGTAAGGCATGATTTATGGCTCACCAACGAAATGTGAGCTTCTTCAGCCTCACCAGTTGGTAAGAACCTCTGGATGGTGGATGAATGGAGTGATCAGCCCGTGAAGAAGGACTGACAAACGGAGAAAACAAACCATGCAACGATAACTGCGAGGCCAATTGCAACCTTTATGATTAAAGTCTATTATAAATTGATATGGAGGGCTAGTCATCAAATCCTCAACATGATTGGGGAGATGTTTAATTCACGTGATGTATTTATGGAAATTGTTTTATCTCTCCCAGTGGGACCGTGATATTAGCTATTTTTTATTGCTTTTGTGTACCTTTCTGCTGGTTCCATGTGTGGTACTCAAACCAGAATTATTTGACAAGAACCAACACTTCTTACCAAAAAAAGAAATCACTTTGAGATGTTTATATGTTTATTTAAATTTGATTGAGTTTCCTTCCTAAGCAACCATGATAGTGACCTTGTAGGAGTGATAGGATATAGCTATCAAGATATTTGGATATTTTTAATAGCCCTGATATCTGATTATTTGTACTATCACTACATTTCCTATTGGCTTACTGTAGTAAGGATATAACCTTCTTATGAACTGGAGCGTGGGAAAAAAAAAGAAGTTTGTTTTTAGGGTGCAAATTTGTAATTAATTTTAAATTTTGTTAGTACGTGTCTTCAGTATGTAATGATTTCATTCATTGTGGGGAGGTGGTACATGTACCTAATGCATGTATTTAGAATGATACATGCATACTCATGTTTATACTTCATCATAGATAAATTCTGAAAGTGGTTGATACGCCCATCAGCAGATGAATAGATAAAGACTATGTGGTATTCATAGGCTGTGGAGAACCTCGGTGCAGGCAAGAAAGGTACGCAAGGCATTTATGGGCAAGGGGATGCACCTGGAGACCATAATGTTAAATGAAACAAGTCATTCACCCAAGTTTAAATATTATGTGGCTTCTTTTATATGAGAAATGCAAAGTATAAATAATTTAAAGAGCAAAATCAATGATGGGCAACAGGAAGTTGAGTTTTAATTCGTTAGGCATTGACGGCGCAGTCAGGTAGGGGGAAGCGCCGTGCGGGACGGTATCTGAGCTGTGGAGAGGAGCTTTACACTCTCAGTACAAAGTGGAGGGGGAGTCTTCAGGTTTCCCATGCTCTTTATCTACTCGTGGACATGCGTAGATACCCTTAGCTGGCATATGGCCACGCATCACTGGTGACAGTGGCCCACACTGTGAATGTCACTCATTCTGAGTGTGAGGCTCATTCTGGCTTCTTGTTGTGCTCTAGGCACTTCCTCCCTTGCGGGAAGCAGGAGGGCACCAGAAGAGGTGTGGATGCTCTCCTGCACCTCTGGGGCTGAGGCTCCAGAAGCTACCTCAGACGCAGCACCGTGTCCCCCGTGAAGCTGCCACACCACCGCAGCTTCACTCTAGTTCTGAGCGTCCCAGTCTTAGGAATCTTAGTCTTGTTTTCTGATTCTTCTCTGGATTTTTCTACCAATTCCTCAACCCTTCTGGCGCTTACCTTGGGAAGTGGTCATGGGGGAGGGGACAGAGAATACGTCCGCAGTGCTCCTCCCCATCTGACCTTACCTCCCTCCTCTCCTAATTCGTTCCATTAGCCAATGGGACTGTCATTTAATTTTCAGCCGTAGCCTATCCAATCTGTTGTTTATGTCATAAACCTTAGGCTCCAGTAGGTTCAGTCAGTTGAAACTCAAAAAACTTGGGCTCTTAAAATCAAAGGCTTTGGTATCCATGACTGTTATTCTGCTATGAATCTCACGGGTCGGTTTTGAAATTCAGACCGGAGTCTGACGGGGCTCTTCTCTTCACTTTGATGTGACCCTCACATCCCAGGAGTCCTGTGCACTTCAGGACTGTGGGTGGGAAGCCCTGAGGGGTGCCGGAAAACAAGCGTGAGGACAAAATTTCTTCATGAGTAACAATATTCATCCACAAGATCTCAGTATGTCCTTCTAAAAATTGCTCATAAAATATTTTGAATTTGATCTGTTTTCTATAAGGTATTTTTTTGCTACTATCTTTTACATGGTTTTATATATTTATTTATAATTATCCTTGGTTTACTCTTTCCAACTTAGGAGATAACCACGGAAGGGTTTTCTGTATTCATCTGTGACTCTTTATGGCAAGGGTATGGGAAAATCATCTCCATCTTAGTAAGGAAAACTACATGTATCTTAAGGATATCAAGACCACAAGCAGTAACCAAATGTATATTTTAAAAACTGACAGACTGGGTGTGGGGGTGCACATGTGTAATCCCAGCGCTTGGGAGGCTGAAAATAGGAGGATCGCTGTAAGTCTGATCTGTGTAGTGAGATCCTGTAGATCCTGTACCAAGTACATTTAAAAAACTTAAAAATTAACAAAAAAATTTTAGTGAGTTTCCCAACAGCAGAAGAAAAGGAAGCAATACAGAGGCAAATATCTCGTATTTCCATTTCTATTGCTATTGGAGATGATGACTTGCTTTTCTGCTTACTGGTCAGACAGCTGCTGTCCAACTTCCTAGAACAAGATAAAAGGAGACCGTGACTAAGGCCTCTCTCTCTACTGTCCTCTGTTGACAGCTCAGGTGGCTCCTGGGAAAATGTTACCCTTTACCTTGGTGGTTATGTTAGACCACCTGTTGACACAGAAGTTTCGGTTGCCTGGCACACAGGTGTTCTGAACATACTTCAGAAGTTTCAAGAATCCTCTGTACCATTCTTCCTTCCATCTGCTGCTGGAAGTAAATACAGGTTCATTGCATAGGGACACACACCGATTCACTGCATGCAGGTTTCTGGCAGTGAAGCACTGGGTGTGGGCAGGGTGGGAGGCTAAAGAAGCAGGGAGGAATGCTGTGTGTTGCAATATTCAGATACAGGTGGGGCTCTGTATCTGTGGGCTTCACATCCTTGAATTCAGCCAATGGTGGGTAGCAAATATTTGCAAAAAGATGCATCTGCCTTGGACATACACAGGCTTTTCCTTGTCATTTTCCCTTAGACCAAACAACATAACAACTATTTATACAGTATGTACATCATGATGCATATTATGAGTGATCTACGTGGAAGCATGTAGGGTAGGAGAGATGCTACATCATTTTATAAGGGGGACTTGTGGGTGCTTATATCTGCAAGGGACCTGAAACCAACCCCAATGGATACCGAGCAATGACTGTACACATTTGCTCCAGAGCTCACAGCTAAGTTGAACCCATCTTTCCCAACTGATATGAGTTCAAAATATTCCCCAAACTATGCAGTAGAAGACAAGGAAAATAATCAACATGGACACAGTTTTGGAAAATCAGAGACTTTGGGGTAAAGGCTTCCACACTGAACTCAATTTTAAATCTCTCTGTAGGGAAGTCAATTCTTTGGAATTCTCCAGCTATTGCCCTTTGTCCATGCCTGCACCCTCTTCCTCCTACGTTCTGATAGTATGAATAAGACCAGTCTTATTAGTTCATGACCAGGATTGGGAAAAACAGTGGTTTGGTTTAGATAAGTTCAGAAACTGTAAATTCCGGAGGAATAATTCACAGTGACAGCAAAAGCAAATAAAGCTCACTTTAAATAGTTACCCTTCTTCCCTTTTTCTTTCCCTAATAACACAGCATTTATAGGATGAAACAAAGTAAGATCCTACATTTCCAGCGTGGATAATGCACACAAGTCCCATCTCTAGTTTCAGTATGTAGACGTGTGGTCTCGTCGTAATCTTTATGAAGGCCTCAGCAGCTCAAGATAAGAGGTCACATTTCGGAGTTGGTTAATACAAATATTTTTTTTTTTTAAAAGACGCCAAAGTAAATGCAAATACAGCTGCATTTAGTTTGTCCTTTGGAGGTTATGTCTTTGGTGTTACAAGAAGACCAAAAAAACGACACCTGAAGAGAGTGCACCCTCCGTGAATGGAGACATGTTTATGACTCAGCCGAAGTTCCTCTGTCCCCAGCTGTCTGGAACTTGACCTGGACATCTGCTTTTAATGGTTTCCAGGACTGCCAGCAGGAACAGTATCACAAATGGGCTGAGTGTGAGCTGCACATGGGTAGGAGGGAGAAACAGACAGCTAACGGCGGTTCCATGGCGTGTGGAGAGTGCTTCCTGTTCATCATCAGCTCTGAGATCGGGATGCTGAGCTTGATGCAATCCAAACTCACGTGTTCGCTAAAAGGAGACCCCCATATTTTCTCTTCTATGATATTTGTTTTAAGGAGAACAGCCACTGTAGAATGCTTTTGGCTTTGGACAAAGTAGGATCATAAAGGGAGGATAATGTCTTTGTCCATATCTGTTGCTCTGGCAGAAAACCCAAGACCTGGTAATTTCTAAGGAAAGAGCATATTTCAGCTTACATTTCTGGAGACGGACGTGCAAAAGCGCAGGGCCAGTGAGGGCTTTGTGCTGCTTCAATTCATGACAGAAAGCAGAGAAGCAAATTCGAGCATGCAGAAGAGTCGAGTGGGTACTGGAGGGGCAGCCAGCTGTGTAGCAACCATTCTTGTGGTAGCTACTATAATCCCATAGGAATAAGCATTCACTCCCGGAAGAACGGCGTGAATCCCTGTTAAGGAATGAGGCACTTTATAAGGACCCTGGGTCCCAACGGTACTACAGTAGCAACTGATTTTTTTCTTGTTGGTAGTGGTCGGGATGGGGCCCAGAGTTTGTGCGTGTTAGGCAGATGCACCCTCAGCTCTTAAACTCTAACGTAAGTTTTGGATGGGACAGGCCATGTTCAGAATTTGGCAGGTGGATACATAGAAAATGCTGTCATCTCTACATGTGCAGTTGAGTTCTAATCTTGATAATTTTCCATTTTAATCTGTTACTGGAACTTTTAATCCCATGGAAACAGTATGTACTGCTGTGCTTAATGAGCTTAACAGAGATCACAAAAGATGTGTACAACTAGATGCGATAGTCACTAGTCTCAGGAAACTAGTGATTTGGCACTCAGAAGGATCGTATGCATGGTGTAAGAATGTTTTATCCAACTAAGTCTCAAGTATTGTTTTCTACCCCTTAGGTTAGGTGAACCTTGACTGCAGACTCCTACATATCTGTCTACACATGACCTTTGCCCGGTGCCTGGCACGTAATAGGGGGCCAGCAAATGACTATAGATGAAGGCATGGATTAATAATGAATGGAGAGAGCCGGGCGTGGTGGCGCACGCCTATAATCCCAGCACTCGGGAGGCTGAGGCAGGAGGATCGGTGCAAGTTCGAGACCAGCCTGAGCTACAAAAGTGAGCTCAAGGCCAGCCTGAACTGCATAGTGAGACCCCCTCTCAAAAAGACAAAAAAAAAAAAAAAAAATGAATGGAGAATACCTCAAAGGGATAAGGCAGTGAAGTGTGGGAGGAGGAAATCGGGCTAGCGGCCTGGAATGTGTGGGGCTAACGAAATAGACAGTGCTGAGTTTCCCGCAGACAGACATGGAATTAGATGGAGGAGGATGGGGGTTTCTCCCAAACGGCAGGAGCATGGAAGAAGAAGAGCAGGGACTGTGTGACCCATTCTAGGTGAGATGCTGTGGGTGAGCTGCAAAAGCAGAGTGATGGCGAAGGCACGCATGGGCTGCTCTAAAGGCAGGTGGGGGCGGGCGGGGGGCTGTGCCTTGAGGTAAGCAGTCTTTGGGGGTTTGTTAACATAGTTGCTGTGCCACTGTGAGACGAAATTGTGGTGAGCCCAGCATGTCAGCAGAGGGATCTGAATCTTATCCCAAGGGCACTAGAACAATGAATGAAGGCTTTTGAGCTTGGGAACGGATAGGAGGAGTCATCACATACGTTAGAAGCCCCAAGCTCGCTAGGTCAGTAATGCGGCATTTGAGGTACTGCGTGATAATTGCCAGGAAAGACTGTGGCTCTGGGAATGAGAAGGAGAAGTTGACTTCTGAGCCATCTCAGGAAGGTCTGAAGAGTGTTTGGTGGTTGATGGGACAACGGAGGAGCAGGGAAAGGACAGAAGTTCCTTTAACCTCTGCCGTGTGGAATGGCGCAATATGGGATGCACTCATGTTTCTCGAATGCTGGCTGTGTTCGAGATACTGCATGTTCCCGCAGAGACAGAACTGAAACTGCTAAGGGTCAAGGAAACACAGATGTCCTCACCGGGATTCTGGTTAACTACAAACCTTTTGCATGTGTCGATGACATTTATTGGCGTGTCCTATTTACTTGATTTTTAAAATTTATTATTATTATTATTATTATTATTAGTATTAGTATTATTATTATTGATTGATTGATTTTGGTTTTAAAAGAGAAAGCAGAAGTCCTCAGGTGGCCTTGAGCTCAGGCAAGGTGGCTGGTCCCAGGACACGTGTGGCGTGCCGACTTCCGTTCTTCCTTCTTCGGTGCTGACATGCTCACAGACTTCTCAACCCATGATTTTTGCTTCCTGGCTGGGGCTCTCTCGACTTGTCTGCTTATAAATCCAGAGCTCTTTTGGAACTTGTGGTTTGTGGAAGATTGATGGCTGGTGTCATGTCCCCTCCCTCCTCAGCCCACCCTCTGCATCCCACAGTGGTATACAACAGTGCCACATCAGAAGCCACCAAGAGGAATGGGAGGATTTACTTGTTAACAAAAGAAACATAGCTGCCAACTGACAGTGCCACTCAGGGCCTGCAGAGCACACTGCCTGGCGTTGACTCTGAGTTCTTCATAATCTGCTTCACTTTGGGTTTGACATGTTTTTTGGTTGTGGGAGAGGCTAACATGAGTCACTGTCAGATGTATGTGCCTCTTTGAGCCTGGCTCATTGTATTTTAAAACACACCTTATGTATGCACACGAGTGCACATGTGTGTGCATGCGCGCGTGCGCGCGCGCGCACACACACACACACACACACAGAGGCATTCATACATGCTCTGTAAATAGTGCCTTTAGCATTTGGTTGTCCACAACAAAAGTAGAAAGCGCCCCCAGAACGTGACCTGACTTAAAAAACTGTTGAAAAAATTTGGATAAGACTGAACAAAAGCAAGAAAGAAGGAAGGGAGACAAACACTCCCCCTTAATCAAATCCTTCGTTTCCCCTAGAGCAAGCAGTTCTTAATTATATTTAACAGACACAACAACGTGCAAGCTGGCCCAAACAGCTGGGCGAAGGCTCCATTGTGTGTCCCACATGGTCCAAGAGGAAGGTGCAACGCGCTTCTCGGCACGTTCTCCCGGTTGACTCCGGGTCCTTCCTGACGTCCGCTCCTGGGCCCCTCTCGGGGCCCGGCCTAGGCTCCTTTCCCACCAGCTGTACTTTCTTTGTTGGTGTCATTTTGCGGCTAAATATTTCAACCAGGCTTTCCGTGGGTCCTTCCCGATCTGTCATCTATTCTATTCTACTAATGGTTGACTGTGGAGAGATTGGCATTTCCGGGAGATACCTCTGTGGTCCAGGAACCTGCTGAACTTGTCTCCAGCTGCACGACAAGCGTTTTCTTCTCTGAACCTGTCGATTAACTGCAGGCTGTGAACTCGAAGCAGAGGGGTCTCGCCCGCACCCCCATGTTGTCCCGCCCACCCGCTCCCAATTCCAGCTTCCCGATCTAATTACGTCTTCTTGTTTCCTTCGCTTTCCCTATGCGGTCTTTTATGTTAACAGAACATGAATATGTATGCAAAATGGGACAGCCATATAAAAATAAATGTGACTGTTTACAAGATCTTTTTTGACAAGAAAACTGAACTTTTTCTCCTCCACCCTCATGGCACTTATCTTTATCCTATGCAACCACAACCAAAATATGAAACGGAAAAAAAAAAATACATCTGTAATTTGGGTTTATTAAATTTCCCACCATCTGCCTTTTATGTTTCTTTCAGCAGGCTTTTCATCATCCCAAGGGGTATGAGATATTTTCCCCAAGTAAATATGTAGCTAAGTCGCCAAATTCTCCATCCTCATTTCTTCTCATATCATTTTTTTCTCATTCTTTCCACTTTTCAGTTTATAAAATTGGAAACCAAATAGCAACTAAACTTTAAATGATCAAACCTATTGTGTTGTTTATTAACTGATACACTTTTCATATGTGTACATAATTTTACCTTTGTTTTGGCCTAATAATAAATTTAATGTTAGGCCACAGTCTTTGTTAAAGATGTAGTTTTGTTTGGATTTGTTTCGGATGGAATTTTGACTACTAAATCTGTATCTAGTAATTGTCTCTGAAATGTTGATTTTTCCCCCTCCTTATTTCTCCTGGCTTAACAGGTAGTCAAAGATGTTTTCATTTGTTGCTGTATTAAGGACCCATTACAAATTAAGAAGAGAGAAGCAGCAAATTTCTCCCTAATATTTTCTCAACCTTCCACTGATTTAACACTATTCTGCACATACGCCAATTCCATTAAAAAGCTCTTCCGGCCCAGTGTAAACAGTGTTCTATTAATAGCAAGGACGTTAAGGCTCCCATTATATTATTCAATCTATCCGTGCTTCATTCTGTATTAGTGAGGGGACATTGGGCAAGATGTCTTAACTCTGCCTTCCCTGATTTTGAAAATGAGGAAGAGAGTTGTTTATAGAGATGCAGGCTAAGGTGAGGACAGGGGTGCTGGAGACTCGAACTCATTCAGTTGAACGCAACCCAGCTCCACGAAGGGCATCAGATCTGTGGCCCAAGCCCTCCATCTGGATTTGACTGTTTTCATCTAAAAAGTTCTGGCTTGTGTCTGGAGATTCTTAACAGGGCTTTACACTACGTAGAATTTCCCCATGGTGTTTTTCACCCCTGGGCACGAGCACTTTGCAAAGTTCAGGTGATTCCCAGGTACGGTCCATGTTAAAAAGCAAGGCTATGCTCAGTATGGTGAGGGAGGATTCATGTCCTTAGCTTCCCTTCTACCCTTTGAGGACCATCATAATTTTTGGAGAAATGTGTCAAGTTCAGTATTAAAATTTTTACAAAGGCTCCCTGTGGTCATAGCTGTAAACGTCTGTGATGCTCTTGTTGTGAAGGGGTGATGATACCTTGAGAAGGTAAGCTATAATCCGGTAAAAAGAAAATTAGGAAACTAATCGGGATGGATGCAGGAGGCCTGTCTCCTGTGGGCTGTCCTGAGCATTCTCGCCCTGCTGCAGTTGCACGGCCAGCAGTGGGTGGCATGTGGGACTGCGGTTCTCAGCTGCTTGCCCACACTTCCCAGGGAACCACGAGATTGGGCCCAGGCCTTTCACTGAAACTGCCGGGAATGTGTTGAGAGTCCACAAGGCTGGACGTGGGGTCACTCTTGCTTGGGTTCACAGGCACTACGGTTGGGATCTTGAGTGGCCCTCGAGGGCTGTCTGTGAGTTTTGGTCACTAGCCTGTGGTGCTGTGAGGAGGTGGTTGAACTGCTAGGGGGTGGGAGGAGGTGGAGCTCTTGGGGCTGTGGCCTTCGGAGGGACTGTAGAAGCCCAGTCCCTTCCTCTGTTCTTGCTCTTGCTTACTGGCCACCCTAAGGTGAGCGGTTTCCTTCACTGTAGTTTACTCTGCCACCACGTGTCCAAAACGACAGGGCAGAGAAGTCACAGATGGAACCCTCGGAAGCCCTGAGACAAAGCTAACTGTTCTGCCTTAGGAATGGGTCATCTCAGGCATTTTGTCACAAGAGCAGGAAGCTGACCAACACTCGCATCGCCCCTGCTGGTCAGCGAGACCAGATTGTCCAGACTAGGTCCAGACAGTCCTTGTGAGGACAAAGGAGTTTGGAGAAGACAGAACGTCGGGCATCCCAGCCCTTGACAGCATTTAGAGGCATGCTGCTTTTCCAGAGCAAGATGCCCAACCAGTTTTAGCTAATTGTGGAGCTCCCAGCAAGGGGAAATGCAGAAGATCCGATTTCTCCTATTGTTTTCGGGTACTCTGTTTTAGAGTATCTGTTTTCCTTTCTTTTCTTCTTTATTCAAGCTTATAGTTCCTTTTCTGATAAAAACTGATTTCTAGCTATCAATATTTTAAGGGCCCATGAGATAGCTCAGCAGACTAAGTGCCGGCTTAGGCAAGCACAAGCACTGAGTTTGATCCCCGGCACCACATGCATGCTGGCACTGCTCTGGGCATGCTGAGCCACTTAGGCTGGACATGGTGGCACACACCTGTCATCTCAGTGCTGGGGAGGCTGAAAACAGGAGGATCACTATGGGTCCGAGCTACAGAGTGAGACCCTGTACCAAATACTTAGAAAGAAAGAAAGGAAGGAAGAAATAAAGAAAGAAAACTGCCTTTGAATATCACCTGCTAAAAAAAAAGAAAATCCTATTGCTTCAATATTAAAAAACCTCACTAATGTGACATTTTTGGAAAATACCTTAAAATATAGATCAGTTATTCTTATAAATATTCTTAGGGCGGATACATCTTCAGGTATCAGTCCTAAAAAGCAGAATTTAGTGTTCAGGAAAACAAGTGTACATAGAAAATTCTATGTAAATGTGTTTAATATGCCATTGAGTAAAGCAATTGAAAAGTAGACAGAAACGAAATGGCCATATGCATCTACATACTGAAATATTATTCAGAACACAAGTAGTTTGGCGGTGAGAAGGAGAAAAAAATTGCAAAATGGATGAATGAAGTATGAGACAGAATTGTGTAGGATTTTATATACAATGAAGAGAACTATGGGTAATACGCAGGCAAATTTGTATTACTGGGTAAATTTGTATCTTTATTATACCTCCCTTTGTTTTGCAATTTCTCTGCAATAAGAATATTATGGTACAAGAGAGGGAGTGTAGATGGAAAGTTGAGAAGTAGTTCCTGACGCGACTCTAGCGCCACCACTTGCTGTTCAACTTCGGCAAGCTGTCGACCTCTCTGTGCTTTTGTTTTCTCTCTCTAAAGTGCTGTAGTAAGGGTGCACGTACCAGGGGCAAACTTCTGAGGGTGATTTGTTTAACCACATAAACCTTGAGGATAGTTTCAAGCACAGGACAAGTACAACAGGTACTATTTTAAAACAATTGGGAGACTCTTTTAAACCTTACACTCTGTCCCTTCCTCAATGACATATACACATATAGTCACTCTCTCCCTATTCAAAGTTATTTCCTTAGCATGGACTTTCACAAACAGAATTCTCCAGCCCCCCAAAGCAAACGCTTTCTGCTGAAATTGCTTCCAAAGTGGTTATCGTTTCTTTTTGTGCTTGAAACACATGGCGCTGTTTATTTTAACAGACTCTCACCGAAAATTTATCACTGGAAATAGCTACGCACCAAGAGAAAATGGCTCATACTTTTGGTTTCTTTAATAGGAAGGTTGAAAGTTTTATGCCGTTATTAACTTTTCTCTTTCGTGAAATCATTCACACCCTTAACCTGCTGATTGACGTCGTAGGGTTTTTCTTGCTGACTGCCATCAGCACTTCCTCTGGTGGCACAACTCACTGTCCCCAGCCCTGGCGGCTCTAGCTGTAAGTTTCTCCATCTCGTGTATTAGTATTTTTTTAGGTGACGTAAAGAAGAGTAAATGTTTTATTGTCCGATCTCTCTCTTGCTTTGCACATGTTCCCTCATGTTGGAAGTGTTACTGTGTGGCTCTCTGGTGTTAGTCCTTAAAAGCTCCTCCGTTATTGTCATAGGGAATGGCAATAGCTGGCGTTGGAAGATCATTTTTATAGGCGACTGACCAGCAAGCATGTATGCACTCACTCCATTAATCAGGCTGAATGATTTCTCAGAATCCCACATGACCAGGAAGTGCTTCTGGGAGGGCTGCCCATTTACACCCTCGTACTTTCTAAGTTAGAAGAAACACAGGCTTCACTCTGGGATCACCAGGTAAACATTGTCCTCACAGGAGGCAAGCTGACTGGGGCCACACTGCCTCCTCATTGTCAGGCTGGGAGAGAAGGCGTGAGGTGCGCCTCCTTCAGAGAGGCAAGGCCAGATGCTCCACTCCATGCCCACGGCTGTTGCATGGGGTGCTTCTATAATCCTAGGGAGGACGGATGGGCCAGCCGATTCAGGCACAGGGCTGGCGAGAGCAGGACAAGGAAGTCTGTGTGTGCTGCGAGTTATTTAGGGAAGACAGAGGTGTGACATGAAAGAGCAAAGTCCTCGGGACAAGACGAATTGGAAAATCCAGAGGCTGGCCTGGGAATCTTGTCACACAGCTTTGCGTGGACTTGCGTCAGTCTGAGTTTTCTCTCCCAGTTTCTCCACTGGTTTTTCCCATGTCTCTTCTTCTAGTTGTCACGTCCTTTCAGAAATTATTAGAATTCCTCCTGCTAAGTGACAGTGAATGGTGGTAGAAAGGGGGTCCTGGCCACAACAGGAGTTTATTACAACCACGGTCACTTGCTCCATGAGAGCAGAGACACTGGCCACGCCCTGGGCACATTAATGTGAACAAAGACCCTTTCTGTGGATGTCAACTCTGTGTCTTGCCCAGCAGTGGGGTGCTCTACCACTCTAATCTCTTCTCTGGCTGTTGTTTAATAAACTGAGGAAACTTGATCTCTTCCTAGGTATGTTACAGGCAGTGACAATCTATTGGGAAAAAAATAGTGTAGAAAAACCATGTTACTTGGCTTTCAATACACTTCTCCCTACACCCCAAGTCCTTTTGACAACACTTTTGTGGAGTGCCGTTGATATTCAGCTCATCAGAAATGAATGGAAGCTGACAATGTGTTTTAACCCAAATTGTAAAGACTCTTGTCTGGCTATTCAGATCAAAACTGGAGTTTACATAACCACCTCGCATAGTTTCTGGTTATGTAAAATGTGACTGAATATCTCAAGCCCGGATCAAAAGCTTCCTCCACATGAATGGTTTAGTTAGGAGGGCAAAAAAAACCCCAAGACTAAACTGTGCCAATGAAAGCATGGATCACTTCACATTTTGCTTTGTGAAAGAGCAAAAAGCAAAGAGAAATGAAGAATATATACAGGGCACATCAGAGCAGCAGGTCAGCGGAAAAAACAAGCTCTGGAAATGCGTGTGGGAGAAGGCAGCGGTCCACAGGGAGGTCGCCAGGACCTGGCAAGCTTTCAGGGGAAGTTGAATAGCAGGAAGAGAGACACTTGACCTGCGGACAAACGCCTCAGGAGCTCTTAAGTTCAGCTAGCTCAGGTGTTCCTAGAGCATTTACTACATGTCGTGCACTCCCTGGGTCCAAATTCTAAGTAAGGGGAGCATGCAATGAAGAAGTGTTTTCTCTTGGACTGCAGGGAGCCTACAGAGGGTTGACAACACAGAGCCTTCAGAGGGGACAAGCATGGCAATGGAGAATTGGAAAGTATGAAGACTCAGTGAAAATAAACGGTGTGGACTATGCCTGAAAAGGAGGATATTCAAGACTAGGTGGGTCAGTCATCATGTAGTGGAGAATCAGACATGATATAAGCTACACACATGTAGAAGAATTTATAAGATTGGCTGACAGTGGTCCCCCCCGCACCGGGTCAGATGAGGAAGTGGGCAGAGGGTGTCTGCACAGGAGACTGGAGGATTCAGCTGGAGGTCTGGTGCTCTCTGCAGTGTCTGGTGTGAGTCTGTATCGCAGGGCTGGATCTGTGCCTGAAGTCGGAGAGTCTATGCTAGAAGCCAGGAAATGATGCCCAAGGTGAAGGTGAAGGCTGAGCTCCTCCAAAGGACTCGGAGCAGATCAGTCCTTTGTCATTTCCTCTTCATGCCAGCCAGGTGAGCAGCCTTGCTATGGTTGGGTCTTCCATTCCCTGGAGTGTGGAATTACCGAGCCAATGGGGTTTAGCGAAGACTACTTCAGCTTCTCTTACTGAAGCTGGCACAGTCCGTCAGTCATCACAGTAGGAGATGTCCAGCCTCACGCTGGGCCTGAGGTGGCCACTGAAATCATAATCATGACGGGTGTCAATAGAAGAAGCGGCATGCATCTCTAATCCCAGTATTGGGAGGCTGAGCCAGGTGGGGTTGCCATGAATTTGATGCCTGTCGCTGGAGGAGCTCGGGACCTTCATAGTTGCCAAGATGGTTGTGGATCACTTTGGGGGAGCTCTGGTCCTCATCTTGAGCATCGCTTCCTAACTCTGGAGAAGAAGACCATGCACAGTTCAGCCTTGTAGAAAAGCTTGTCATATTGGCTTTCCTGATGCAAAGTCAGCTTTCCTCATCACTGGAGTGTCTAGGGACCTCATGGCTTCTGAGGATGGCTATGGTACTTTTATGGGAGCTCTGGTTCTTTCCTCAGTGTGGGCTAAATAAGTGAGTTCAAGGTCAATGTGCAGTATATAGTGAAGCACGCACGCACGCACACACACACACACACAGAGACAGAGAGAGAAACAGAGAGAGAAAGAGAGAGAAACAGAGACAGAGAAACAGAAAAAGAGAGAGAGAAACAGAAAAAGAGAGAGGAACAGAAACAGAGAGAGAGGAACAGAAACAGAGAGAGAGGAAGGGATTAGAGTAAATTATTGGAAGAGGATGACAGAGAAGGGAAGAGAGAGAGAGAGAGAGAGAGAGAGAGAGAGAGAGAGAGAGAGAGAGAGAGAGAGAGAGAGATTACAGGTTGTCCCCATAAGGAGTAGAGTCTGAGCAGAAACACAAGGATGAGAAAAAACATAGCAAGTGCATTCGTGGGAGACCTGCTTGGTGGGGGTGAGAGCTATGTTTTGTAGCCAGGTACAGGATGGGACAGAGTGAAAGAGTGCAGAGTGATATTGTTCCAATTTTAGTATATGCGCTGCTGAAGCGAGCACAGAATGCAGAGTGATAGACTGATAGACTGAAGGGTTTGGTGACAGAAACCACTAAAATTTGTTGAATTTTGAACAAATCCCGTCAAAACTGAGCAGAATGATGGCATGAAAAACAGGTGATGCCTGTCACAATAAACATAAAGGAGCAATGAATGCAGCATCCACTAACAGCAAGTGATTCACTTCTTCGGACCTCGGTCTTTGCACCCCCAGAGTGAGGCTCATGATTGACAGGGTTGCTAAAACAACACCATGGTTAATAGGCACAGGTACTTATGAAATGTAGTGCGAATGTAGTTCTTAGGGTAGGGAAGTGGTGAAATGTAAAAGGCAATGGTTTCAAACGGGAAACTTGTTTTCCTCTTTGGTTTGCCAATCCTTTGTCTTTGGGTAAATAATTTAATTCCCTCAAGCCTGGGTTTTAGCATTGTTGAGTGGGAGGTAGTGATGGCTATCTGCAGGGTGGAGATGAGGGCAGCAAGCATCTCACAAGTGCACAGTGTAGCGGGAGTCTGTGACAGAGGTCACGCTTGTTAGAGCTAAGCCCCAGAACTGGAAGCCGGGTTTTTGTAATGGAGATTGGTGTACCGGTGTACCGGTTGGCGTTCATTAGAGAAACGTCGCATATGTACGTCACAGCTATGAATTTGCAAGGTAGGCTTCATCACCATGCCTGGTGTCTGTGGCTGGCTTGGTGCACCTGGGGTGGGGCTGGCATGTGGTGTGGGATTGAACGTGGGGCTAAGCAAGTGCTCAGACTTCTGAGCTATCTCACTGGCCCTGCTATTTATAATTTTTGGAAGACAGAGCTAAGTCTTGAGAGAGACAGTGTGTGTGTGTGTGTGTGTGTGTGTGTGTGTGTGCGCGCGCGCGCGCGCGCGCGCACGCATACGCATGCGCTAGTCCTCTACACTAGATGTTATGGTATCTACTCAGCCTTCAGCAAATTTTAAGCTTTTTTTTTTTTTTTAACAGCAATAACAACTAAAAACAGGAAGCTTTAACAATTTATATGTGAATGTTTATTTCATTTCCATTTGTTTATATAGTTTTGTGGTTTCTTTTACCAATGATGTCAGTTGCACTATGGTCAGATAATACATTGGGATAACTTCAGTTCCTCTGTGTTTACTTGAACATGTTCTGAGGGCTGATATGGAATCTGATTTGGAGAACGATCTATGTGCAGCTGAGAAGAATGCGTATTCTGATGTCGTGGGGTAGAATACCCTGTTGCTATCTCCCAAGTCCATTTGTTCACAGCTTTGTTTTAATTCTGATATTTCTTTGTTAAATTTTGTCTAGTTGATCTATCTAATTGTGAGAGCAGGGTATCGCGGTCCCTCCTCGCAGTTCTGTTAGTGCTTGTTTGACTTTTCATGTCCATTTATATTTGGGTATGGATATTTCATGTCCATATATATTTTATGAAAATGCTCCCCCCTCCAGCCAGTATATTTCAGTTTCTGTTAATTTCCCAGGCAACCTCCAGTTTACTTCCACTCTTGTTATATTTCCTCTTTCTCTTCTTCATAGAAACAGCTGGTCCCTATGATGCACAGCTGGTCCCTATGATGCACAGCTGGTCACTATGATGCAATATGGTAAGAACCAATCAAAGACAGCCACGTACTCTGCTTCTGTACTTCCTGTAAGTAACAGGCCCTATAAAGATGGGAATCCACCCCTGTTCAGGGTCTGATATTCTGGGAATGGTGATCCTGATCAGTGCCTGTTGATGTTAAATAAATCTACCTCCAAATCCTGGATGACATTTTAGTATTTCTGTTCACCATTGCAGTTTGGTACACTGTGTATGGCATATGATTGTTAGTCTCTTTGTTTTGGAGAAGTCTTCCCTTAGGTATGTAGTGACCTTCTTTGTCCTTTTCTTTTGAACTCATGACCTTGCACTTGCCAGGCAAGAACTTGTGCCATGGAGCTATCCTCCCCTCCCCCCACCCCGGCCCCTCTTCTTTGTCTCTTGATCATTCTTTTTTTATGAAGTTCACATTGTCTTCAAATAGAACAGCTAATCCTGCTTTATTCTAGGATCCCGCCATATGGAGTATTGTTTTCCAACATTTGGCTTCCAGTATATGAATTTATTTTTAAGTTAAATGTTCTTGAATGCAGCATATTGTTGGATCTTGCTTCTTGATCCATTCTTTCAGTCTGTTTCTTTTTATTGATGAGTTGAGGTTTTTAAATTGGTAGTATGTAGTGGGTGATTTTTTTCACGTTGTTGGTTTCTTGTCTTTCCCCTCTGTTCAGTTGCTTGTGCTGTCTGGTGGCTTCTTTCTACTGGTGTTCTTGTGGTTGTGGTCTTTGTGTTCTCTAATATGTGCTTCAGAGCAGTTTGAAGAGCTGGTTTGGTGGTCATGAATTTCCTCGGTGTTCTGTGTCATGGAAGCATCTCGTTTCTCCGTCAATTTTGAAAGGTGGTTTTGCAGGGTACAACAGCATGGGCTGGAATTTGTTTTATGTTTTGGAATATTTTACTCCAAGTTCTTCTTGGTTTGAGGGTTTTTATTGAGAAGTCTATTGTGATTCTGATGGACTCTCTTTCTTAGGTGATTTGTTTCTTTTTTCTAACTGCTTTTAATACTTTGTTCTCATGCTGAATTTCTGGAATCTTGATTATTATATGCATCACCTTCCTGAACAATCAATGGATAACAGAAGGAATTAAAGAAGAAATTAAACAGTAACTATCATTAAGTGAAAATGCTGGTGTAACATGCTAGAACTTATGGACACAATGAAAGTCAAAGGAGGGAAATTTATAGTGGTAATTTATCACATCTTGAAAACAGAACAAGCTCAAATAGATGACATAATGTTTTGAGGTCTGGCACACAGCGGGGGAGTGCCTATCCCTCTGACAGTTGTAAGGTGTCTTCTCTTCCAGGCCATCTCCTTGAGGGCCTGGCCCTGTCTGACTGCCTATAATATTACTCTCTAACTTAGCTCTCTGTAACATTCCCCCCTCTGAAGAAGTAACTTGAACTACCATGAGATAGTTAGTGCTTATTTGATTTTTCGTGTCCATTTATATTTGGACACGGATATTTCATGTCCATATATATATTTTATGAAAATGATATCACCTGTCTTGTTGGCAAACCAGCAAATAAATGTAGCCACAGACTTCCCTAAGGATAGGGCCCAGGGATTGATATTCTACATTGGTATTAATCACTTTGAAAGAGCCTAAAAGAATCATTAACCCAACCCCCAACAGGATGAGACCCTGTCCTGTATTCATGCCTGCTTTCTAGGTGACTCTTCCTCATTTAATTCTGATTTAGTCAATTTTACCTGAGCAATGGTGCTTAGAATCTCCTTGGCTGACCATAGTTTTGTCCCACCTCATGCCCATATAAGTGAGTTCCCATGTTCTCCACCACCTTAGACCCACCTCACCACGTGATTTTACTCTATAAAGGCCCCTGGAAGAGACAGCTTCCTGGGGTGCACCTGCTCGGCCCTCCTTTCTGTCTCTTTCTCAGACAGAAGCTTTCTTTCCCCCAATAAATATATTCTGCTCATAAAAAGTGGCATAATGTTGAACCTCAAACTCCTAAAAAGGAAGAAAAGAACCAAACCATATGAGATAAGAAATTATAAAGATTAGAGCAGACACTAATGAATTTGAGACTAAGAAAATAATACAAAGAATCAATGAATGCAAATGTTGGTTCTTTGAAAAATTAAATAAAACTGATAAACCTCTAGCCAACTTTATCAAATAGAGGAAAGAAAAAGACTCAAATTCAATCAATTAGGAATGGAAAGAGTGAAATCACAACAGCTCCTGTGGAAACGCAGGTGATCAATACCTACTTCAAGAACCTGTACTCTAATAAGGCTGAAAACAGAGAAGAAATGGACAGATTCCTGGACACCTATGAATTATAAAAACTAAATCAAGAAGATAAAAATATTACAAATAACCTAATATCAGTCAATGAAATTGAAAATGTAACTAAAAAACTACTAGTGACGGGTTGGAGATACAGCTCAACAGTATAAGACCCTGCCTGGCAAGCATGAGGTCCCAAGTTTGACCCCTGGTACAATCACAAAAAGCAAAGCAGACCCCCAAAAATTTATCAGTGAAGAAAACCCCAGTCCCTGACTGATGAGTGAATTCTACAAGAAATTTAGAGAAGACTTAATTCCAGTAATGATGAAACTCTTTAATGAAATTGAAAGGGAAACAGTCATTCCAAAATCATTTCTGGAAGCAAGTATTACTCTGACACCTAAACTAGAGAAACATTCGAACAAAAATGAAAACTTTAGACCAAACTTCCTAGTGTGTGTAAATGCAAAAAATCTTAATAAGATACTGGTAAACAGAATACAGAAAATCATCATGAAGATTATATGCCATGACCAAGTAAGATTTATCCTAAGGATGTAGAGATGGTGCAGCAAACACAAATTAATTATTGTACTACCCCATAGTAACATATCCAAAGAAAAAAAATCACATGCTTATCTCAATAGATGCAGAAAAAGCATTTGACAAAGTCCAATTCATGATAAATTGGTAGATGCTCCTTATCTCAGTCTGATAAAATCCATCTATGACAAACCAACAGCTAATATAAATATTTATTTCATATATAAACATTCACATATAAAACATTCTAGAATTTTCTTGTAAATTTGAAGAACTTAATTGTTGCTTTCCAAGAGAAGCCAGAAGAAACAGGATTATACCGGAAGCTCTATTTCTTGATAATCAAAAGCATTTGTTCCTCACCTTTGTGTATAAGGTTCCATATGCCTGAAGGTCTCACACTCTTTCAGTTGACCTAATGAGACTTAAATGTCAGGCCTTCTCACTTGTATTAAGTCACTTCTGAAATTCAAAATTTTGTATTTTGAAAGTGGGCCCCAAATGTATACACTTCCAGGCTCTACAAAACCTGAATCTTCCCACAGTTGGTAAGAAGGGGGTGTGTCTGGGACACAGAGAGAGTATCAGCTCTTTTATGGTATGGCAGTTCACTAGGGCACAGCATAAAAGGATGCAATATGCTGACAATTATCTGATGAGCGCAGTTCATGGAGTAAGTCACGTGATTCAGATACGATGTACTGTGGCGCAATTCTCTCCTGTTTTGCCCACTCTACTTCCCTTTCTGTGGACCAGGCTTGTGCTAAAGCTGTGGAGGACTGAGAAGTGGTCACAAGGAATTTCTTTCTTCTGTACTTTTGGGCAACAGGCTTAAGGCTAAAGATGAGGCTGAACAATTTAAGATGGAGACATACAGTGACAGTGCCTTGCATTTGCTTGATCCTGGCCTTGTGGGAGCAGCGTAGCTGGACTATGATAGGATATTTTCTCTTGGCAGATTACAAATTTCAGAGGTATCTTGCATGCATCAGAATTTTCTAAATATATCCCTACTGACACTGAGGCTGAGAGAACACATTTTGCTTAGGAAATTCTAGTCAGTTGAAAAAGAAATCCATAGGGGACTTGCCAGAAAATTGGAAAAAGGCAAGGTACATCAACATATATATTAGAATCTGCAGAACTATCAAGCTTCTTTCCTACAAAGTGATATGATAGCAATGTAAATATGAAAGTAAGCACAGTAGGCTTTGCATTAAGGCATACATACTGCGTAAAAAATCCTTTTGGCCAATTTTTTTAGGTAAATCATCCAATCTCAAGAATGAAGATTTTAAGATAGTGGTTAAGGGATCCTTTTGTATAGTGCTGGCATCATTAATGTCTCTGGAAGTCGCCAATTACCATGAGACATTTTCACTATTGCCATTGATTTGGTTAGGATTCTTGATTACAAGTGACCAAAAACAAAAAAGTGCAGATAAGCTTTGGCATAGTACTTCACTGACTCCATGAAAGAGTGCAGGGCTCAGATCAGTTTAGCTGCTCAAACAGTGTCATTAGGCCTTACTTTTAAAGATGGCTTTATTTTTATGCTTCATGGTTAGACTTTTCTGCTGGATGGTGAAGACCAAGACAAATCAAGACCTAAATAACAAAAAATGTAACATTGGTATCTGATATGCTGTGCTGTAAAAGGCTCAAGTTGATAGCTTCTAACATTGCCAGTTGTGCTGATAATCCACTACTATTATGGACTACTGAACTATATATACAGCTACTTTCTCTTAGTTCAATGAGAAGAAAGATTTGTACTAATAGTGTTTATGCAAGATATAAAGTCTGCATTTTATACTCTGAACAAATACTATGAAGACAACAATATGCAAGGTATTAATTATTGCAACTGTCCTACTAACCTATTGTAAAACTGCTGCATTGCTATTTCTTCCTCATTACAATGAATGATAATAAAATACCCAATGTCATTAGGATGAAATTTTCTGTGTGCCATCCCATAGTCTTTTCCCTGTATGGGCGAAACTGTCTAAAGCAGCCTTAGCTCAAGTATGTGGGCAGAGATGGTCCAAAGCCATGCAGAGGAAGGTTTGAATTAGGACTGTGTTGTAGTTGAAGTTTGTAAGGGAATAGATCTAATACACCACACATAATTTATGGCAGTATTTTATAATATTCACCCCAAAAGTCAAATGCAGAAGAGTGCAAGAGATCTGTTCACACACTAGAGGCCCAAGGAATCCAGCCGAAGTCCCAGATCTCACGGCAATGTTCTGCACGAGTCTCACTGCAGGCCTAGAGCCCACGATAGTGTCTTATGTGAGTCTGTGTTAAGGATCTTCCCTGGGAAGGCCCAAGAGTCAGTGGTGTGGGCTGAAGTCTACACCAGGTGGAGGTAGGATCTGTGCGGGCAGGCTGGGGTATCTGCACTAGAGCTAGGAGGTAATGCTAAAGATAAGGACCAGAGTTCTTCTGCTGACAACTGCAGCTGTTCTCAGCGCTAGCAAGGACACAAGTCCTCCGATGATGAGAACAGCTGAGTTCATATCAGGAAAGCCAGCGTGACAAGCTTCTCGGGGAGAATCAACAGGTCGCCATCCTCCTCTCAGTTCTCCTGTTATGCTGTGGGCAACAATCCTTCCATGGGCCTTCCCCACCCAGAGACACTCTGACTCAGGCAGCCGTCTCCCTGGCCACGTGACATGCAAGGGTAACAGGAGCACAGTGTGAGAAAAGTTCTCAGTCCCCTCTGAACTCCATGCAGGTGTGAGGATATGGAGCACAGCCTGTGGCAGCCCTCCTGTCCCCATAAGAGGTGTTGGTTGCTGAAGGCAGCTGACAGCCACAGAGAACATGACCAAGACACAAATCTTCTAGACACTGTATCAGCTTTAAAGCGACCAGTATTGGACATCAAAATTTCTTTTTCTTTTTTCTTTCATTTGTGTATTTGGTGGCATCAGGGACCGGGGATTCAACCCTGGTCCCTGCGCTTGCCAAAGCAGGCACTTAGTCCACTGAGCTATCTCGCCAGCCCTCAGACATCAACATTTCCACAGCTTTCCACTTGTATGAGTGAGTGCGTTCCCTGTCTGCTGAGTGTAGTATGTCTGCTATGAGCATCCCATGGAGTCTACAGTAGACTAACTAATGATCAACTTGTAACTGTGTTCCCGTTATCCTTGAATGCATCATTTAGCTAGAAATAGGGCTGTCTGGATTGGAGCAGCCAGAGTACTATAGTGTTGGAGCTCAGCGCACCGACAGAGACAAAGCTCTGTGAACTATCCAGGTAAGAATGGGGCTCTATAGCCAGAGGAAGAGGATGTGGTATCAGCCAGCAAAGGACAGTGGCTGCTGTGTGACAAGTGGCCATGGTGAAAGTCATGCTAGGAATTAGAATACTAACAGAGGAAAAAAGGCAAAGAGAAGGGGTAAGAGTCAGGGTTCTTTGGAGAAACAGTAAGATATGCGTTCAATGGTCTTCAGTCTACGATGATTTGACTTAAGATTTTTCAACTTTATATTGATACAAAGCCATGCATAAATGCATGTAAACTGCGTCTTGAATTTTGGTCTCCCCCAGGGCAAGTGATATGCATCACAGTCCTCTCTTGCAATACTGGACAGCAGCAGCAAGCTGCAGCCCCCACTCAGCCACACGGCCATAAGAGTAGAAGGGGAAGCATCCCGCACAGCAGGGTATCGTGCTGCTAGACTGGAGTGTGCTGCAGGTAGATGAATTAAGTCCATTTTCAAGTTATGCTATTTTCAACTTTTAATTACTTATTAGCTGATCCTATTACACATTGAGAAGCATCTGTGTATATTAGAATGAAGCTTACAGTAAGGAATTGGCTTATGTGATTATAGAGGCTGAGGCATCCCGTGATCTGCTGTATGCAAGTGAGAGACTCAGGAAGCACGGTGGGTCATAATCTAGTCCCTGTCCAAAGGTGTACTGGCTAGCCAACTGGTGATCAGCGTGTTCTGCCCAGCTGAACTCAACTAGCATGGTTCTGCATGTGGGCGGCCCACCCGAGGGTTGCTGCCAGCCGCATAAGAGGCAGAACTGGAGAGGCTGCTCGTGAAGCTCTTGGGAGATGCTGGAAGCTGCTGGTTCTCTCGAGCTATTCTGTTGGAGGGCCTAGTAGTCATGCTGGTTTTCCTGATGAGCTTGGCTGTTCTCATTAGAGAAAGAGCTTGGGACTTCATTGTCTCTCAGAATGGCTACTGTTCATTTTGAGGGAGCTCTGGTCCTCATTTAAGCATAGCTTTCTTAAGCATCTGGAAGGAAAGATGGTGCACTGCTCAGCCTCACGGAGAAGCCTGTTGCACTGGCTTTCTTGACAGGAGCTCAGCTTTCCTCGCTGCTGGAGGAGCTTAGGACCTCACTATTGCTGAGGATGGCTGTGGTAGTTTTGAAGGGAGCTCTGGTGTTTGCCTTGAGTGTTGCTTCCTAAATCCAGTTCAGGCCCCTCAATCTGCTAGCACATATCCTTCATACCCCTGGCCTAGAATTCCTAGCTTCCACCTCAGCACAGGCCCATGAGACAGCCCTGCAGGAGACACTGTTGTAGGTTTTAGGCCTCCAACTGGGCTTGTGAGAAGCTTGTTATGGGCTCTTGGTCTTCAGCTTGACTCATGAAGGACCTTCAGATCCAGACCCTCAGATAGATTCTTCGGTCTTTAGTGTGTGGACAGATTTCCTGCAGTCTTTGTATAGAGTTCTTTGGGTCATTATGAAGTAATCTTATCAAACGTGTCCTGTATTGTATTGTTCACCATGCAAAAACCCCAAACCATGACAAAAGGCCTGAGAAAGAAGAGTGATGATGATGTAAGTATTGTTTCAGGGGAAAAGACTGATGTCTCAATGGAAGCATGTAGCAGAGAGAGCCTTCTGTTTCTCTGCCTTTTGTACTCTTTGGCTCCATATGGGCTGGGTGAGACCGATGCATGTCCACAGGACCATCTGCTTTGCTCAGGCCACTAATTCTTTCACCTACAGAGACCCTCCTGGACTCAGTCAAGGTATAGCAATGTAATCAAGTGTCTGGGCATCCCGTGGCCCAGTTAAATTGACACATAAAATTAACTTCCAGAGAAGGGGAAGAGAAAAGGAAAAAAAAATCCCTATCAGTTATAAAGTGCTGATTATTCTAGCTGCAGGCCAGACTTTCTACAACCCTCCCAGCAGCTCCGCTGATAGGTGGGGTGCGGTGCCACAGTCAAGTGCTTGCGGTGACAAACGAAGGAGCCAACGCTCAGACTCAAGACTGCCTGACTCCAAGCCCGCCAGGGACTCCCTGTCAAAGTAAGACTACAAAGTCCTGATTTGATCACAAAGGGAGGTCTTTCTTTCTTTCTTTCTTTCTTTCTTTCTTTCTTTCTTTCTTTCTTTCCTTCTTTCCTTCCTTCCTTCCTTCCTTCCTTCCTTCCTTCCTTCCTTCCTTCTTTTTGTATTTTAAGGAAGGGTCTACAGGGTGTTCAGGGTCTCACTACTAGATTGGACTCGTAATGATCCACCTGTTTACAGCCTCCCAAGATTGGGGCATACAGGTGCACCACTACCACCATGCCCAGTCTCAATTGCCATCTCAGTGCACCCCACGGGGGGTGCTGGCATAGCAGGCCCAGGGATCAAATCTTCTGTCTTTGGGCCTACTTGCCAGTGCTTTAATTTGCTGAGCTATTTGGCCAAGCCCGAGAGAGCTCTTTCTTAGCTAGGGATCCATCACTGGAGCAGTGGTTCTCAAGGTACGCCTTCTAGGGTGTTCTTTGTCTAGCTATGTCTGTGCAGAGCTGAATTTTCTTCAGATATTTCAATCCAGTGATCTATCACAACATACTAAATGCTCAAGCAGATACAACACCTGATTGTCTTCTATTCAATGTGACATTAAATAAATTTGAAAAAATAAAAAAACAATATGACACATTTCTCTCTGTTTGGCTTTGGAAAACAGTTTTCTAAAAGTATATAATATAGATTATTTGTACTAATATGTAATGGATTTAGTATAATTATTATAAGTGAACAAACACCTAAAAATGAACAATTCCTATGTTAATTTCAAGTATGAGGAATAGCCACAGGTATAACCTCCCTAAACAAAAACTCTTATGGGTCCTCACTAAATGTTATGTGTGTGAAGAGGGATCAGACAGTTTGAGAATTGCCACACTGACAGATGACTGGGCTCAGAAAGCAGTCTTCAAGTAGAAATTCTCAGATATTGACTCTGTCCATTGATTTCTCTTGTATCGACTTTGTTTTCGAACAACTGGATTTCAGTCCTTTAAGAATGGTTGGTTCTCCTCAGGCAGAGCTCAGCAGCTGGGGTTTGATTCCCAGCATGCCTTGCCAGCCCTGCACCTGGGCCATGCTGAAAGGGTGGTTGAGATTGGGCGTGGTGGTTTGTGCCTATAATCCTAGTGCTTCCAAAGGCTGAAAACAGGAGAATCACGACAAGTCTGCTCTACATAATGAGACCCTGTAGATTCTGTATCAAATACATTAAAAAAAAAAAAAGAATTAAAAAGAATGGATGGGGCCTGGCGGGATGGCTCAGCGGTCTAAAGCGCCTGCTTGGGAAAGCTTGGGCGGCTTCAGGGACCGCAGTTCGATCCCCGGCACCACATGCTGCGCCAGCCCTGCCCTTGGGGCGGGCTGAGCCGGCCATAAAAATGAGTGAATAAACAACAAAGGTTCTGAAACAAGACAAAATAAAATAAAATAAAAAGAATGGATGGGTCTCTTTTCCATGGTAACAATAGTCTGGGGATGGAGTTCCAGAGACATGGCGGTCAGAGAGCGGGCCGTAAGTGTGGTGTGTCTGCATGGGTGGAGCTGCATGGTCGCAGAGGGAAATGCCACGCAGGAAGTACTTTTTCAAGTGAAAAGGGGCTAGCAGGAGTTAATGGCCATGATGGAACATATGGCTATAATAACTGTGTGCTTTGAAATTGTATTTAATTTTTCATCTTCACTGCTCTGCTCAGCCTTTACCAGAAGGCATTACAAAAGGAGAAAGCAAAGCGTAGAGAAGGAATAGAAGGCCAAAGACTAAGACGTCCACAAATGAGTGAGTTTTCCCAAATAATTAAGAATTGTGTGTATTTTTTTTTTTTTTTTTTTATCTAGAAGATCAGAAGAAGCTTAAAGCGTTTTGAGTAGGCTCCATATCATGGTAGCAGCTCTTGTATAATTTCTTAGTTAAGAGCCTTATCTTCTCGTTTAGCAATTGGAAATTATTAAGAATGGCTTACCCTTCAAAGCAAATACTGTTTAGTAAGTCATGCAAAATGCTGCATACTTAATTATAGAAGAAACCCAACTAGTTAGTTTTTAGATTGAATGAAGCCCCTTTCACATTTTTTTTTTTTTTTAAAATCAGGAAACGCCCAACAAGTCCCTTCTGTTTTCAAGTCTGCTTCTGTGGCAAATCACATTAAGCTTTTGGAGTTCTGAACCAAAAGTCTAACATTTGGCACATTGGAGGCAGAGTTGCAGTGGATTTGGCTGTTAGAGGGACTGGTAACAGAGGCTGCAGGTGCTGACCAGTCACACACCCTGGGGATTTGGATAGCTAGGCTGCTGAAGTTGAAATTAAGTTTAGAGGGTGGGACCTATACTCTTCCTCTCAGAGTAGCCTGGAGCATCGGGGAAGGGACTGATTAATACGTGGAAGAAGCAAGGGGACTTAAAATCTTCAAGGGAACACATAGTGTCATACAAAGAAGATACCTTTTAGGGACAGTTTGTGCTCAGTGAAAAGAATTGAGGGACAATAGCTGACTATATTTCATCTCTAAAATTGTCCTAATAATTTTATACCCAGGTAGATTTGAATTTTATTTCATTTTTTTATAATTTAATATTTTTATTGTTTAAATTTAACAATGGTTGTATTACATATTTTCATCTCTAGTTTTATTTCATATTGTATTGAATATCACCATTTTAAAGACTGAAGAATACTGTGTGAATCAAAACATGAATTCTATCGTCTTGGCCTGTAAGAAGTCTACAAAGAGAAATGTAGGCAAATATTTACTATCAGGGATAGAGTGTGATTAGCACTGAATTTAAAACTCAATATGCTTTGAGTTTGCAGCAAAAAGAGGGTTTGATATCAATTAGGAGACTTAGGAAAGTTTCATAAAGTGCTTAGTGTTTTAATTAGATTTTACAGTGGATGAGTTTTTAATGAAAACATAGATGGAAGAGATTTCTGACCAACAGGGCAATTTAACAGTGAGTGGGTGTAGCCTTTGGGGCACTTGATATTGCTGGAGATTTTGAACAATTCGAATGTGCCTGATGTAGCCCTAGCTTTAGTTAGGATGACTTGCTTGTGGTAAGGGGTAGCCCTTGGGAGACAAGTGTGGTGTCATGCAACCTTTGACCTGCTGACCAGGTGGTTTGACAAGAGAGAACCACTTTGTCTGTAGCAGATCCATAGCTGGCCTACGTACTGGCCTGAAAAGAGCTACGGGAAGTAGCTGGCTTGATAAGATGTCTGATTTTGGAAAGTTGCAATTAATTTTCCATGGGTTCTGGCAAAACGGATGGAAAATATTTGAATTACGTTGCATCTGCACTAAACAGTTGTTGTTATTTCCTTAATATACTGCAACTGTGTATAAAGCACTTGAATTAGATGTTATTAGTCACCTATAGATGATTCCAATCAAATGGGAGAGGACATGTGTAGGTTCTATGCCAATTCCATGTTGTATTATAGAAGGATCATGAGTATCCTTAGAATTTAGAGTCTTGGAGGTCCTGGAAACAATCACCTGTAGATACAAAGGGTTAAAGATGTTTAGTGAATGGTTTGGCCAAATAGCTCAGCGGATTAAAGTGTCTGCAAGCAGGTGTAGGGTTGGGGGTTCAATCCCTGAGCCTGCCATTCTGTCCCCACCCCCAGGGTGCACTATGTTGGCAATTGAGACTGGTAACGGTGGCCTGCACCTACAATCCCAGCTCCTGGGAGGCTGTAACAGGGGAATCACTATGAGTCCGGTCTAGTAGTGAGACCCGGAATACCCTGTAGACCCTTCCCAAAAAAACAAAAAATAAAAAAATAAAAATAAAAATAAAAGGCTCCATGGCGAAATCAAGAAGTGACACTTATTTTTTGGAAACTGAAGTAGATGTGAGCACCAGGGTAGACCATGAGGTAGAAGAGAAAGCTGAGTAAGAGATGCGGTGGAGAAGTGGAGGCGATGAAGAATCAGAAACTATCTCGGGGAGCAAGTGCGGTCATGACTCCTATCCCGATTTCCACAGGGTATTTGTCTTTCTTGCTGCATTGCACACATGTAACCCAAAAGTCAGCTATGTGTGCAGGGCTAAGTAAACCCCAAAAGACTGCAAGCAGGCAGTGTATGTGGCTGGAACAGAAGCACAAGCAGAAGGGGATGTACAGGGGCAGAAGCCCAAGCTGGTGCCAGTTCAGCGGGTCATTCTGTGTTGTCCCAAGTCCTTCTGTTTCTCTGCCAGGTGTTTTGCCCTCAAAGAAATATGAAACCAAGTACTAGTTCCAGAGAATGTACAGAGCAGAACTAGGTGGAGAGAATACAGATGCATTAATAGCTGTCAGTGGACGTTGATACAAAGTATACTGAATCTACCAAGGATCTTTTCATCCTGTTGTCAGAGAACTGAGATGTCTTGGAAGGTGTCCCAAAACAGATGGCATGCCAAGGACTTTGAGTAGCATTTGATTCCATGAAAGTGAAAAAAAGTGTGATAAATCTATGTTATGGAAAGGTGACTCGGCATAAGGATGTTTGCATTAAAGGGAAACTTAGATGCTAGGAGACTAGGCTCTGTGGCTGGAAGGGTACTTTAGTAGGCAAAGAGTTACGGCCATTGCACCTCATAATTGTGTGCCCCCAGCCCAGGCCTTGTTATTATGAAAAGCATCTGGCCTATTGATACGGATAAAGTTTAGTATGGACTTAAATAACTGAAGGAGTGCTCGTAGATAGTACAACCAAAACTGCAGAATTGGCCTTACCCAGTGACACAATAGTGTGTCACCAATGGGGTGTTTTTAGAACCCATATGGATGCTGGGCAGGCTTCCTGCCTAGAACTATCAACTTCACTAATTTGTTGTGGGTCCCTCAAATCCTTTCACTAGTCATCTCTTCCCTTGTGATCAGGACTATATTCTCCAGGTAGTAGTGGCTATGGTGGTGGTGGTGGGACCTATTGCAGAGAGGTTAAGTTAGTACAATACGATTTTCTTTCAGAAACCCTGAGGGGTCACTCCCTGGCTCTCCCATGGATAACAAAATTCATCAATGCTCAAGTCCTTTATGTAAAATGGCATACTAGCTATGTAAAATGTATAGTATATGTGTCTTCTGATATACTTGAAATCATCTATAAATGTTGGAATACCCAATACCATACAAATGGTGTATAAATAGTTGTTATAGCACATTGTTTAGGAAATAATGCCAACATAAAAGCCTTTATGTGTTCAATACAGGGAAACCATCATAAGCCTAGCTACATAGGACACAGATGAGATATGAGGTCAGCAATGATCAAACACTGATACTAGAGAAAGATCAAGGACCTGTGAGATGGCAGAAAGGTACCAGAGGATAAATTTGCATATATTCACACATATTTTAACTTCATTTGCATACATCCATTGTGGTGCTTATGGATTTTTTCTAGATATTTTCTACCTGTGGTTGACTTTGTCTATGGATGGAGAAGCCATGAGTACTAAGGGCCATCTATGCACTACTTGTTAAGATGGGAAACCTTGGTCAAACTGGCTTCACTGGAAGCCTGCAGAGCTGGAGCCAGGTCTTGGAGCGACAGCAAGCAGATACGCCTCTGTCTCGGTTACTCTTCTCTCATTGCTGGGACGAATATCCAACACCCAAAATGAAGGAAGGAAAGATTAATTTATCTCACAGTTACTGGAGGTTTCAGTCCATACTCAGCTGGCTCCAAAGCAGAGTGGCATGTGGCAGAGAGCAACCTTTCACAGTGGCCGCAAAAAGCAGAGAGCAAAATCAAAGGTAGTAATGGCAACGGAGAGCAAGTCTGTCGCCCCTATGTTGCGTTCTAGCCATGTGCCTCAGGCTGGGTGTCGTCCTCACCCCCATAATCCCAGCAACACTCGTGCCCTTATATAATTCCAGGGCATCATGCGTTAATCACAAACTCTAGAAGTCTGTCCCATGACTGCATGGGGCTTTGTGGGGACCACCAGACACCAAGCATAACATCTATCTCCTGATTCTGTTTTCCTCTCTGCTGACTTCACTTAGGCTATAATCACAGTGGAAGAAGAGCCACACTCCTCTTATGGTCCTTGCATAGTCGGTGGGGAGACACTCTCTCAGTTGACGCTGCCCTTGCTCCCATTTCTCATCATTTGGTGAGGTCTCAGTGGAATTTATGGCCCGAGATGATGCTGAGGGTGGAGTCGGTTCCACCTAAACCACAGGCAGAATGAGAAAGGAATGCTTTGCTGGAGAGCAGCAAGGCCTTTGCCAGAAGAAAGGAGAGACTCAGAACAAAGGAGCAGGTCGCCTTGTGGCATCAGCGTTTGAGTGCAAATGTGGGAAGAGGGAAGCCCTTCAGGGTGGTGGATTCCAAGGGCCTGGGCAACGCTAGGCCTTGCTAAAGGACTTGGAGAGGAAAGCTAGAGTCTCCGGAAGGAGAAGGCCCCACCGCCAAAGGCCTGTGTCACAGCTTTGCCTCAGGCCAGCAAAGCCAGCTGGGTCCCTAAGAATAACCACAGCTGAGGGAAAAGAACATCCTAAAGTCCTCTGCTCCAATAAAAAAATGCTAAGCAAACGGACCACTCTACAAAATGTGTCAGCCAATCCTTGAGGTAGGGCGTTGCTTCTAATGAACTAAAACCCTTTTCTCAAAAATTTTTTGGTTTTGTTTTGCTTCCCGTTGGGTTATAGATACCGCCTGTGTTCTTGAAACAAATGTGGTTTTATATTAAAAAGGGCAATAATATTTACTCTCGGAGATTATTCATTGTTTTGTTTTCAGTTGTGCCTTAATTTTATTCCTTGAGTAACTGTTTACTCATTTCCTCATCTGCTTTTGTTTTCAGTCTCTTGGCAGTTTGGGAAGTAGAGCGCAGCAGCACAGCGGGGTCTGCTGGGCCTCTCGCGCTGCTTATGTGCCCTGATGCGGAAGGCCAGCCATGCCAGTTCCCCCGGGAGGCCACCTGCCCCGGAAGCCGCAGCAGCCCACCCCTCCCACCCAGTCACAGGCCATGGAAGTGGCTGAGGCCTTCTCTGAGGCGAGACTCATGTGGGTAGAGCTGGGGCAGAGAAGAACCTGGAGCCCTCTCAGGGAGCCGCTCCACGTTCTCCGCCTACTACTACTAGAAAGCATTCTGTTAGACTCTCACTGGCTGGAGAGCCTTCCGTTTCCTTGCCAGGACTTGGGGCCTGGCAATTGCCTTCCCCAAGTAGCTCCTCTAAGCGGTGTGTCCTCAGTTTACTTACTGCCCCCACATGAAATGTGGTTTCTGGCTGTGGTTGTGTTGCTGACCAGTGGCCAGGCTTGTTCTTGGGGTTAACCATCTTCTATCCGAAGATCAGCCCCTCAAGGCCGGCTCTGGAGCTCTCTATTTCAGATTTGCTCTAGCTTCAAATGTCAATAGTCGATTATGGAGGTCTGTACTAACACAGTAGCCAATAGTTACTCGTGGCTATGAAACATAATGCAAAAGTAAAACACCCCCCATTCCAAAGACATAGAACCGAATTATGTCCCTCTGAAATTTCTGTGCTGAAGACCAAGTGGCAGTGTGACCATATTTGGACAGGACAAATGATGATGCTTATGTGAATTCATGGGTTGGGATCCTGGGAGCATTCGTGTCCTTATAAGAAGACATGAGGGAGAGAGCCCTCGTGAGAGTCTGACCAGGTTGGCACCCTCAGCTTGAACTTCCAGACTCCAGTATTGTGAGAAAACAAATTTCTGTTGATAAAGCCATTAAGTTTATGACACTTTATTTTAGCAGCTCTGGCATATACTTAATGTAATGTAAAATATTGAACTAATATTTTTCGATTGGGTTCATGTTGAAATTATGTTTTGGATATAGTAGATTGGACAAAATGCATCACTGAATTAATTATTTTCCTTTCATTTCATTCTTACAACAGTAAGGGCCAGTAGAAAATTTAAAATTGTACATGTGGCTTACATTGCATTTCTACAGGACATTGGTGTCTTAGATACCTAGGTTATTATTATATAGTTAGATCTATAGTGTCCCCCAAAGTACATGTGTTGAAGGCGTTGTCCTCACTTTATGGCATTTCTGGGAGGTGGTAGAACTGGAGGTAGGCTTTAGTGAGAGGAAGAAGAGTCATTGGGGTTGTGCCATTGAAGGGGATGTTGCTGTCCCAGCTGCCCCCCTCTCTCTCTCTCTACCTGTCCTTTTGTCTCTGTCTGTCTATCTCTCTGCTTTGCAGCCACCATGAGGTAAGCTTCCTGTGCCACACACTCTCACCATGATGTGCTGCCTCCCCACAGTGTCTAAAGCAGTAGCCTAACTGACCATGGATTGAAACCTTAGAAACCATAAACTAAAGTAAATCTTTTTTCCTTAGAAATTGATTTTTGTAGGTTTTTTTTTTTTTTTTTTTTTTTACAGTGACAGAAAATTAGGTAACATGCCCTATCAGGTACTATGTAGTCCCTCTTCAAGAGGAATCTTTTTTTTTTTCTTGTTTAGAACTTTTGTTTATTTTTATGGTTGGCTCAGCCTGCGCTAAGGGCAGGGTTAGCGCAGCATGTGGTGCCAGGGATCGAACCGCGGTCCCTGCAGCCACCTGCAGGCGCTTTAGACCACTGAGCCTTCCTGCCGGGTCCCAAGAGGAATCTTTAAACTCTCTTTTATTATGCAGTTCTCAATTTCTTTCCTTTAACAGCTGGTACCTTAAAATAAACTAAAAGAACTAAACAAACACATAAAACCCAAGACAACATCAGTAGAACCAAATTTACTATACTTCCTAGTGGTTTTCTTTTGGGGGATTGAAGAGCTCTCTCTCTTCCTGTTCTCTTTCTTATTTTTTGCACATTAAAGCCAATATTGAAATAAATGCTAATGTTCATGGTGCCAAATGACAAGTCCACCCTGGAAACCAATTTGAAGAGAGGGAAATTCCTGCATGCTCAGCCTAAGTCTTCAGTTGTGGCAGGGAAGGCTAATGGAATGAGGCAGAAGGTCTGACTTTCTTTGCAATGGGCCAGGGCCCAGCTCAGCTTCGGGAGGGTCCCAAAGTCGGGGATGGGGAAGGTTCTTACTAGCGGTAGTGGATGCTTTCTTGGTAACACCTACTGGACTCTTAGTAGGCCCTGGAAATTGAGGACCCATAGCCCACGTCACCTGAGATGGGATTAAGAAATCTTCCAACAAGAAAGCATAATGTAATGTGATCTGGATGTGTTGGACATGTGCTTTAGAGAAGTCTACATTCAGCGGTAGCAAATTTTGTTCTGGTCTTTCCTTGGTGTCCTGTTGTTTGCTCTGAAACACAATATCCTTAGCATAGCCTTTATTTCTCTCAGGTGTTACTTTTGGCACAAATATTTCCAGTTGTTTGTCTTGTACTGGCAGGCTCACTTAGTCAATCTTTTGGGTCTATGTCTGCTGAATATCAAATTAGAATAACCATAGTTGGTCTGTCAGTTATTTTTCTCAGTAACAATGAAGACAGTGACTAATTCTCCTAACTCTAATAATGATTCCAATGGTGACACAAGGCAAATATCGTTTTTTGTTATGCACCAGAAGTATTTTTGTGTGTCACTCCTACTTGGTCAAACAGAATATTTTAAAAATGTATGTGTGCATGTTCAGATTAGTAAGTTCAGTTTGACTGCTTTGTCAAGGTCACTGGTATGACTGGCTCCTTGCTATAAGTGGCCAGTTTGTGGAGAAAATGCTGACTGCTAGTTCAGTTTGCTGTTACACTTTGCTTCATAAGGAGGAGCCAGTACTTTTATCCATTGTTTTTGTCCCACCAGTGCAATGAGAAGAGCAAGGGGCACCATGGTGTTATTATGAAGACAGTTTTGAACACCAAGACCCACAAAGGGCTCAGGAGCCCCAAGGCGTCCATAGGTAAGAATTTGAGTAGTGTTTCTCAAAAGCGTATCACAGAAGGTATCATCATTCTCCTAAAAATTAAAATTCTCCTTCCAAATTTGACTTTGAGACAAATTGATAATACTGAAGCAGACCCAAGAACAACTGAGTCAAATTTCTCTGTAAGGAAATCACACAGTTATTGCAAGATTGGACTCAACCGTCATGATGGCGGCTTTCAATTTTGTACGCGTGTGGTGATTCCTGCGGTCGTCTGACCCACTGTGAGCTGGCGTTCTTCCTTATTATGGAGGGATGGGGAGACTTTTTTCTCTTTGCTCTTGATGAAGAATCTAAGAGGTCTTTCAGCCTTGATAACTGAGTTAGTTTTCATGGTCCAGAACGGTCTGAGTTAACATGGCCATGGACTCCCTGGGTGCTGCTTGTTATAGGCCGATGGGGAGCAATCAGCGGGGCTTAGCTCTCTCATCTGACCTTAGGTGTGGACTCTGTCAGAATGAGAAAAAGAAGCAAAGGCTTCCTCACACAGAGCACCAAGAGAACCTTTGTCTTCTCTCAATAATTTTTAAAATTACAAGTGCTCATTAATGACAGATTGCTTTTAAAAATTGCTTGATCTCTCAGGAGGAAAAGTAATGCATTGTAGAAAATACTTTCCTTTGTCATATCTGAGCATAAGAGAGCAAGCAGGAGAAATGGAAATTATTTCCATATCTCTGTGGGATCCGGTTTTATACACAGCTCTACGTGTACAATGAAATGAAGGATTCAGGCTTAGCAAGCAAGGCTGAGCACTGAAGTGTGATCAAAATGTAGAACGGATGCTTAAATTAAAACAGCTACCACAGTATAAGACACAATAGCATTAATTCCTCTCAAACACTCAACATACTCCCTGTTGCTTCGAACACACAAATGCCATTGTTCTTTGAAGTGTGACTTTTTTGTAATAGATATTTAAAAAATTTAAACATTCACTGCATATTCAGTCACTCCCTTGTGTGGGGGTGTCATGGAGGAAATATTTAGCATGAGATCTCCCTTTTAAAATTTTTTTCTGCAAAAAAAACAAAAAAAATTTTTTTTTCTGTATGCTCTTCAAACCTGGCTGTGCCACGTGTGGATTCAGCATACCTGGTCTTCATATGACATTTATACCAAAAAGCAAGACTTTTAAAAAACACCGTCGTGGGGTGGCTAGGTAGCTCAGTGGATTAAAGCGCCTGCTTAGGTAGACATAGGGTCGGTGGTTCATCCTTGGCCTGCGGTACTTGCCCCACCCCTGGGGTGCGCTGAGACAGCAGTAGAGACTGGCACGGTGGTACACGCCTATAATCCCAGCATTTGGGAAGCTGAAAAGAGGAGAATCACTACAAGTCTGATCTGTGTAGTGAGGCCCTGTAGTCCCTATAGACCCTGCCCTAAAATACAAATAAATGAATTAATTAATTAAAAAAAAATAAAAACCACTGTCCTTTGTGGGCCACCCTAGACAGTATTCAGTACCATCCAGTTTCTTACTTGGGTTGTTCCATCCAATGGTAGCCTATAGGCTTTTCAAAGCTTTTCTTTTTTTAAAAATGTATTTAAGCCGGGCGTGGTGGCTCACGCCTGTAATCCCAGCACTCGGGAGGCTGAGGCAGGAGGATCGGTGCGAGTTCGAGACCAGCCTGGGCTACAAAAGTGAGCTCAAGGCCAGCCTCAACTGCATAGCGAGACCCTGTCTCAAAAAGGCAAAAAAAAAAAAAAAAATGTATTTAAGACAGGGTCTACAGGGTCTCACTATATATATATTTTTTTCTTGTTTCAGAACCTTTGTTTATGCACTCATTTTTATGGCTGGCTCAGCCTGCCCTGAGGGCAGGGCCGGCGCAGCATGTGGTGCTGGGGATCGAACTGTGGTCCCTGCAGCCGCCCAACCTTTCCCAAGCAGGCGCTTTTAGACCACTGAGCCATCCTGCCGGGCCCCAGGGTCTCACTATATAGGTGGACTTGGAGGGAATCTCTTGTTTTCAGCCTCCTACAATGCTGGGATTACAGGCGTGTGCCTCCGCCCTATCAATCACCTTCTCAGCACATTGAGGATCAAACCCCTGCTGCTGCTGCTGCACTCTGCTGAAGCAGGCGCTTTAGTCCAGTGAGCTATCAGACCTGCCCCATGGCTTTTCGTTCTTGGTGCTGGGTTCATCCTCAAAGGGCCAGGATGCTGCCTTTCAACCTTCCCTCCCTTACCTACTAACGGAAGTCCTCTGTAGGCAGCATTAATGCAATCTTTATCCTAATAAATTTATGAGTTGCAGTTCAGCACAGTGTTTTAGATGAACAGTGAGGTTCCATAAAGGGACTTTTTTAAAGTACAGACAATAGAAGAGAAAGTATATCAGTTTTGCAAAAGACTGTCTTGAACATTTTAGGAATGATACTGACCTCTAGTAATAGTTTTATTGCCTTTTAAAAAAATTATTTATTTTGTTTTTTCTTGTTTCGAACTTTTGTTTGTTTGTTTATTTTTATGGCCAGCTCAGCCTGCCCTGAGGGCAGGGCCGGCGCAGCATGTGGTGCTGGGGATCAAACTGCGGTCCCTGCAGCCGCCTAAGCTTTCCTAAGCAAGCACTTTAGACCACTGAGCCATCCTGACGGGCCCCCGTTTTATTGCCTTTGAACTGAGAGATTACTGCTTAAGACAAACCGTCTGCCTCTGGAGTCAAAGGTGCCATGGAACAACACTCTTTTCATTCTCATCATTATGTTGTCTTTGGCATTGAGTGGTACGGGATGGGAAAGCTTTGCCCACAAAATACAAAAAGATCATTAAATTTAGATGAGTTTGAATTAGTTATTTGATGGATTTAACTGGTTATGTGAATTATCTGAGTGTGCCCGATGGTATGAATTCATTGATTTTGGAGAAAATAATCTAGTACTACTCAGTGGGCTAGCTCAAAGTTCTTAAACCTTTTGAAGGAGAGGTTGATATTTTGTGAGACATTTTTTTTTTTTCACACATTACATCCTTTAGTTTCAATGGGAGAGGCTGATGGACACACTTTCCAAAAGGCCATCACAGATGATATCTTACTTTCTTCCACCGGGAACCTGTGTCAACAGTCAAGAGACATTTTTTACTTTCCAAGAGCATCTATGCCTGATCAGAAATGGCTCTGGCATGTTGGAGCACGTGTCCCTGGATGGCCACGGCAGACCTACGTCTCCCTCTTCTGTGTAGAGTTCTTAGAATGACTACGGAATGTGCCAAGACTGTGGTGCTGTAGGACCGTAAGAAGGAACTTCCCACACAGCTTGCCTGGTCTCCTTCCTTCCAAGAAGCGCTTGTCCAGAGCATTTTGGCCCAAGCGATCTCAGTGTCCTGGGATATAAAGCCCAGGGTGGAACATTTTCAAGGCCTTGCAGCTGTCGCACAAAGTGAGGCACCCGCCAATAAGACTCTGCCCTGGGCAGGTTTTCTGAATCTTAACAGACCAGTTTGCCATAAATCCTAGACCCAGACTCAGTTGAGTCATGCTGTCGGTGAGTAACAAAGTCGCTTTGTGTGACTTATGGGGGTATCATGTGCCATCGAATTTATTCTCTGACAGTTAGTTCATGCAAAATATTTGGCAGCTAGACTTATGCTAAATAAACCTCCTGGCAGATCTAGGAACATAAGCAGAGACTGGTGAGGTGTTTAGTGGGACCAGTAGCTATTGCATGATGTCCTGTTTAAGAAGGCAAAGCTTCAAAGACAGTAGGAAGGTTCCAATCTCTTGCCTGGAGATTCCTGGATTCTGGTCTCCCATATGAAAGAAAGAGAGTTTTGCCCAGATCTCTTAACTTATTCTTTATTCAGTGCTCTATGAGAACAGCCAAACTCAAGGTGTATGTGGCTAACCATGTCCGTGTGATTGAGGGCAAGGACTTTTTGGGGAACCCATTAGCCTATGGAGCTCAATATGTGGAAGTCACCATTTTGTGTAAGGGTACTGACATGGGACGCTGCTGTGTTTAAAAGTTCAAAACTGGGGAGATCGCAACTGCTAACTTCAGTGAGGGATAGATACGAGGGTGAAATTCACCCTCCCATCTACCTGTTTCCAAATGGATAGCTAATACTTGGCTGGAGACAGTGATTTCCTTCAGATGAAAATTCCTAACTTGGGCTGGAGGGATTCCATGATTTTAAATTTCAAGCATGCAAATGACAACTCAAACATTCTCTGAAGAAGAGAATCATTTAAACGCAAGAAAAATGTATGCTGTGTTACTTCAGGAGTACATTGGGCTAAACGCAGTATGATGTTTTGCAGGGACTGTCAGGTTAAGGTTAAGAACTGAGGTGATCTGAGTGAAACTATTGCTTTCTGGATGCTGCATACAATTCTGCTGCCTTTTTTATTCTCTAGACTTTGTCTTTCCTCTC
>PVJA010016766.1:0-42847 GCA_004027025.1 Myocastor coypus
GAGTGCTGCAGTGAGTCCAAGCCTCGGGATTGAATCCTTCAGTCCGGAGTGTGCAGACGCCCTGTGCGCGCTTCCTCATCTGACTCTGTGGCTATTGTAAGCCAATCTTACAATTTCTTATAGATTGTATATTTGGTGTTAATATCCATTCCTTATATTATATCTATTCTGTTCCTCTAGTAAAACCCTGACTGATACAGGATAGCAATAGACACAGGTATTTGGATCATAGTTACCTGTTCTGAAGTCTGGAGTGCCTATTTAGAGCCTGTCTTTGGAATATTATGCAAAAACGTGTAGCACTTTTAAAGGCGAATAACCTCTTCCCTCAAAAATGGAGCAGTTAGTGCTCAATTTTTCTTCTCATTTTTAACTTCTTATATCTATTTAAAGCCAATTTTGCATGTTTATATCTGTAATCATAATAATTAATTTGAAGACAATATTATGCAATATAGTAACCAGTTTGTTTAGTGAAATTCTGTATGATTTCTAATTTTTTCTATTTTAAAATTCTATTTAAATATATAATTATCATTTAAGAATTTTAAACATGCAGCCTACTTAGTTTTAATTTGTTTATTCTTTAGTGCATGCTTGCAGGACAAAATGATTACAGTCATCATCAAGAGTTGAAGCCAGGCATGGTGGCTCACGCTTGTAATCCCACACTCGGGAGGCTGAGGCAGGAGGATCGATGTGAGTTCAAGACCAGCCTGAGCTACAAAAGTGAGCTCAAGGCCAGCCTGAACTGCATAGCGAGACCCTGTCTCAAAAAAAAAAAAAAAAAAAAAAAAAAAGAGTTGATACACGTACATAGCACATCTTAACTCCTTTATTAGAACCCTTTCTCTCTGCCACTTTTACAAGCATCAGATTCAAATATTTATTTTATAAATTTTTACAAAGGTAATTATTACATATATAGATTAATAGCCAGGCTAATGGACCAAAAACTTATGCAAAGCATAAGATCACTATTCTAAACCATGTTATACTGTTAGACACATTATCCTGGCTGAACTGCATTAGCCTTTTTCTCTCTCTCTTTTTTTCCTATTGCCTACCTCTAATTGTGCTCTTGATATATATTGTTTTTCATGTAAGAGAAACCATGCCATATTTAAGATCCTTTGTTTTATTTACTTCATGTTATAGTCTCAAAGTTTACACTTTTTCCTATAAATGATTATAGCTAATCCTTCTTTATGTCATTGTAGTACCTCATTGTGTATAAATACCACATTTTCTTTATCTGGTCATCTGATGGTGGACATATAGATTTAGCCATTATGAAGTGTGCTGCTATAAATATGGATATGAATATATACGTATAGAGTGATGTCTTTAACTCTTTGGGGAAGATGCCTAAATGAAACCTCTTTAGTTTTTTGAGAAATCTTTTACTGATCTCTGTGGAGTTTGTACCAATATTCTTTCGACTATCAACAAGGAAGAGTTCCTTTTCCTCTACAGCCTTATTAACATTGGACATTGTTTATTGATTTCTTTAAAATAGCTAATCTTTCTGCAGTGAGATGGAACCTAAGTGGTACTTTAATTTGCATTTCCTAAATGACCAATAATGTTGAAAATTTTTTCATGTGGTTATTAGCCATTTGTATTTGTTAATTCAGATGCCTTTTTTTTTTTTTTTTTTTGGATTGGATCTAAATATGAGTGATCTGATTTATTTGAGTTCTCTACATAGTCCAGAAATTAGTTCTTTGAGCAGTTGCTGGCAAAAAAAAGTTTCCACATTTTATAGATTCTTTATTTACTTTTTGCTGATTGCCTTGCTGTACAGAAGTCTTAATTTTATGTGAACCCATTTGTTGATTCTTGGCATTATTTCTTGTGTAATAGGGATTCTACTTGGATAGTCTTTGCGTTTACCTATGTTTTTGAGAATTTTACTATTTTGTCTTTAGGCAAACTTTAAGTCTTTGATCTATTTTGATTTTAGTTTCATTCATGGGTCTTAATGTCCAGTCTTCAGCATGGGAATAATTTGTTTTCCCAGCACTATTTTTGGGAGGCTATTTTTCTCAAAAAAAAAAAAAAATGATTTTGCTACTTTGTAAAAGATAACAAAGTTGAGTGTGTCTGGATTTCCTTCTGCACCTCTGTTCTATTCCATTGACCCACAAGTCTCTTTCATTGCTAGTTCCATGCTGTTTTTATCATAGTAGGTTAACAGTATAATTTGGAGTCCAAAATTATAGTGCCCCAGGCCTTGTCCTTGTTGCACATAATTGCTTTTACTCTCATAGGTCTATACAAATTTTAAGGTTATTTCCCTAGTTATGAGGAATGCTGTTTGTATCTTTATTGGGATTGCAGTGAATTTTTAAAACAGTTTTGAAAGTATGGCCAAATTGATCATATTGGTTCTGTCTATCCAGGAACAGAGACTGTATTTTCATTTTCTGAGATCCTACTTGATCTACTTTTAAGAGTACTACAGCTTTTAAGAGTACTACAGCTTTCACTACTTTGGTTAAATTAATTCACATGTATTTTATTTTCTTGTTGAAGATACTATGAGAAGTATTATTTCTCTAATTTCTAATTTCTAATTTCTCTAATTTGCTATCGGTATACAGGAATGGTATCAATTTTTAAGTGTTAACTTTGTATCTTGTTGTGCTGCCAAATTTGGTTATGAATTCTGGGAGTGATTTATTGAATTTTGGGGTTTTCTTTGTAGAGGATCATGTCACCTGCAAATAACAATATACCTTCTTCCTTTTCTTGCCTCTATCCCTTCTATTTCTTTTGTCCAATTGTTCTAGCTTATGATTCAAGAGCTATATTGGACAGGATTTTTTTTTGTCTTTTTGAGACAGGGTCTCACTATGCAGTTGAGGCTGGTCCTGCGCTCACTTTTGTAGCCCAGGCTGGTCTCGAACTCGCACCAATCCTCCTGCCTCAGCCTCCCAAGTGCTGGGATTACAGGCGTGAGCCACCACGCCCGGCCTGGACAGGATTTTTGATAGCAGACATCCTTGTACTATTCCTGCTTTTAGGGGGAACGTTTTCAGCTTCTTCCTGTTTAGTGTAATTCTGGACAATGGCTTGTATCAGACTGAGATAAAAGCCTTCTTTATATATTTCCTTCATAATTGTTTTTACATTTATCAGGGCTGGAGATTGGATTTTTCTAGTAAGTTTGTGTGTCTATTGAGATCACCACATGATTTTGTTTTTTTTTAGGACTGTTTTTGTGGTGTATTACATATATTGATTTTCAAATATTGAACAATTTCTGCCTCCTACATGATCATGGTGGTTTGATTTTTCTGATTATTTTCTGCATTCTGTTTGCCAGTATCTTTTGAGAGTTTTTGTGTCTTTATTTATTAGAGAGATTAGCCTCTAGTACTGTGGTTAAGTTACTTCTTTGGGTTTGGAGTCAAGAATCAGTATAGAGTTTGCTTCTGGGATGATTTTGTAACTACTAATTCCCTTTAAGTTTCATTAAAGAGTTTGAAGAATATTGGTGTCAGCTTCTAAAGTTCTAAGACAATTAAGTAATGAATCCATTAGGATCTGAGCTTTCTTTAGTTTTTAGTTTATCACTTCTCTAATTTCATTAACTAAATTGGATTATTCAGGGCTCTGATAAATTATTGGCTGGGCTTTGGCAGTTGGTATTTATCTAGGAATTTTTCCATTGTTTTTGAACTTTCTATATTATGAGAGTAAAAGTTCTCAAAATAGTTACTGATCTGGATCCATTTCAGCATAATCCATTGTGATTTCACTTCTTTAATTTCTTTCTTTTTTTGAATTTGAACTTTTATTGTTTTGTTCACTTTTAACATTTTATTTTATTTTGAAAAGCAAAGGCAAAGAAAGGACAAAAATCTGAAACAAAGGAACAGGGCAATTTAGAGTTGTAACAGTACATATGTTACAACTTTCTAAACCAAGAATACCTGATGAATGGTGGTTGATATATTATGTATTTTATTGTGAAATCTGTTGCTCAGATTAACAGATATAGTTGTGTAAGGTTGGATATAGGCTTGGAAATTATCACTTGCTTTCAAGGAACTATACATTTTTGTTCTGGTCTCTTTTCTTTAACTTTTTTAAAAGTTTGTTTTAAAAAAAGTGTAGTAATAATTGATGTGACACTAGAAAAAGTACACAATATGTCAGGTATTAAGCATGGTTTTTGCATTACACATTGCTGTCTTCTATGTAGTTGCTCAGATCAGAGATATCAGCATACAGAATTAGTCAAAGTGAAAATTGTGCACATTAACTGCTATTTTTAAAAGACTGATCGAAATATTTAGTACAATCACCTCAGCCATTCTGTACATACACTCGCATGTTTTCCCCCTGACATTTTATGAATCTTTTCTCCTTTCCTCTTTGTTTTTCAATCCTTAAATTCTGTTTATTTCTCTTTTATACCTTTCAGGTCTTATTTCTTCTTTTTGGTTCTTACACTAGGGAGACAATGTAACATTTACACATGTGAATCTGGTTTATTTCCCTTATCAGTGTAGCCTCTAAATTCATCCATTTAACTATGAAGGCTTTGAAATTGTCTTTCTTTATAACTGAGTATGACTCCATTTTTAACCACATCTTTTTCATCCATTGCTCAGGTGATGGCCATTTTGGTAGCTTCTAATATTTGGCTATGATCAATTGTGTTGCTATTAACATGGGAGTACATATATTGTTGTGGTGCAATGTTTTCAGTTCTTCTGGGAAAATTCTCAGAAGGTGGATTGAATGGGATTTCTAGTCCTAGTTTTTTGAGAAGTCTCCACACTGATTTCCATAGTGGTTGTACCAATATATATTCCTATCAGCAGTGGAGAAGGATTCTTTTTTCCCTGCAGCCTCTCCAGCATTTATTATTATTAGTTAATTTCTTTATGATAGTCATTTTTTCTGGGGTGAGAGGGAATCTCAATGTTGTTTTAATTTGCATTTCCTGTTGGTAAGTAATGTGGAGCCTCTTGCATTTCTTTTTCGGAGAAGTAGATATTCATCTCAGATACCTATTTTCATAATGGGTCTTGAATTTTGGGTTTCTAATGGTTATTAGTTAATTATATATTCTAGAGAGAAGTCTTTGAATTATTATCGGTTAAGATTTTTTCCAAACTTTTGAATTGTCTTTTCACACAGTTGGCAGTGTCAGTTGGAATTTCTCAGTTTGGAAATTTATCAATAAGAGGAGGTCTCAGTTGTTGATTTTTTGAAGTATTTCCCCTGCAGTTCCATTTTTGCTCATGAATTAGTTGCACATCCCTATTCTTCAAGACTTCCACCTACTTTTCTTCCAGGAGATTCAGTGTTTCTGGTTTAATGTTTAGATCTTTAATCCATTTTAACTTTATTGCATGGCAATAGAAGCAGGTCTACCTTAATTTTTAGCATGTGGAGATCCAGTTTTTCCTGTACCATTTGGTAAAGAGGCTCTCTTTCCTCCAGGTAACTTTTTTGACTCCTTTGTCAAGGACAAGATGGCTGAGTGTGTTTGTAGTTGCATCAGCATTCTTCTAATCTGTTGCATTGATCCTCAAGTCTGGTTTTTTATTTTATTTATTTATTTATTTTTTTTTGCCAGTTCCATGTTGATTTTATCACAGTAGATTTATAGTATAATTTCAAGTCAGGTATTGTTATGCCTCCTGCCTTATCTTGTTGTTCAACATTGCCATTGCTATTTTATGTCTTTTCTAGTTGCAAATAAATTTTATGAATATTTTCTCTAGATCTTTGAGATATATTGGTAGTATTTTGATAGGGATTACCTTAAATCTACATAACAATTTGGAGCGTATGGCCATTTTCACAGTGTTGGTTCCTCCTATCCAGGATCAAGAAACATATTTCAACTTTTTGAAATCCTTTTCAATCTCTTTTTTCAGAGTACTGTTATTTTCATTGTTTAGATCTTTTAATTCCTTAGTTACACTAATTTCTAAGTATTTCATTTCTTGCATTGCTACTAATAAAGAGTATTGCTTCTCTAATTTCTCTCTGAGTGTATCTCTTATATGTGTAGGGACTGCTACTGATTTTTGGGCATTGACTTTGTACCATGCTATGCTACTGATTTTGTTTATTAATTCTAGTATTTCCATGGTGGAATATTTTAGATTTTCCAAGTAGAGGATCATGTCATCTGCAAATATTGATAGTTTAACTTCCCCTTTATTTGTAATCCCTTGTTTCTCTCTGTTGTTTAATGGCTGTAGCTAATGTTTCCAGAACTATATTGAATAGGAATGATGGGAGAGGACATCTTTGTGTTATACCTAATTTAAGAATAAAAGGTTAGAGTTTTTCCCAATTAGAATTATATTGACTGTTGGACTGCCACAGATAGCTTTTGTCGGATTGAAGTAGAAATCATGTATCCAATTTTCTGTAGGGCTTTGATCATGAATGAGTGTTGGGTTTTCATCATGAATGAGTGTTGGATTTTGTCAAGCATCATTTTTTTGCATCACTTGAGATAATCATGTGGTTTTAGGTTTTGGTTCTTTGATATAGTATATTACATTTATAGAGTTGCTTATCTTGAACCATCCTTGCATCCCTGAGACGAATCCTACCCGATCATGTAATATAACGTTCTTTTTTTTTTTTTTTGTCTTTTTGAGACAGGGTCTCGCTATGCAGTTCAGGCTGTCCTTGAGCTCATTTTTGTAGCCCAGGCTGGTCTCGAACTCGCACCAATCCTCCTGCCTCAGCCTCCCGAGTGCTAGGATTATAGTATAGGTGTGAGCCACCACGCCCCCGGCAATATAACGTTCTTGATGATTTCATGTATTCTATTTGCTAGGATTTTATTGAGTATATTTGCATCTATATTCATGAGGGAGATTAGCTTGTAGTTCTCTTGTTTAGTTGAATCTTCTCTGATTTTGGTATCTGTATAATACTTGCCTCCAAGAATGATTTTGGGTCTATTACTTCCTTTTCAATTTCATTGAAGAGTTTGAGGAGTATTGGGATTAAGTCTTTACATTTCTTTTAGAACTTACCTGTGAATCCATCAGGACCTTTGCTTTCCCTTAGCAGTAAGTTTTTATTTTATATTTTCAATTTCATTGGCTGATATTTTGTTTTTCAGGGTATTTATATCTTCTTGATTCAGTTTTGGTAATATATACCTTACTGGGAATCCGCCCACTTCTTCTGTGTCTTTGATTCTGTAAGAATAAAGATTTTCAAAGTCGTTAATGATGATCTTCTGAATTTCCACAGTGTCTTTAGTAATTGTTGTCCTTTTCATTCCTTGTTGCCTGAATTTGAGTTTTGCTTTCCTCTTTTTGATGATGTTAGCTTTGGGTTTATCAACTTTATTTAATCATTCAAAGAATCAGTCTTTTGATTCATTAATTCTCTGTATTGTTTTATTTGTCTCAGATGCATTAATTTCTGCTGTAATCTTTATGATTTCTTCCCTTCTTTTGGCTTTAGCCTTGGTTTCCTCTTCTTCTCTAGAAGCCTGAGGTACAGCATTGGAGTATTTATTTGTTCTCACTGTTTTCCTAATGTGTGAATTCACAGCTATAGATTTCCCTTTAAGCACTGCTTCATTGTATCCCACAAATTCCAGTAAGTGGTGTTTGATTTTTTTGTTGGATTATAGATATTTAATTTCTTGTCTAATTTCATCTACAACCCACTGGTTGCTCAGGAAGGTACTCGTTAGTTTCCATATGTTTATGGGTTTTTATGGTTTCTTTTGTCATTAATTTCTAGTTTCATTGCACTGTGGACAGACAATATGCATGGGATAATTCCTATTTTCTTCCATATACCTATGGACTAATATATGGTCTATTTTAGAAAATGTCCTGTATGCATCTGAAAATAATATATTTAGATGTTGTTGGATGGAACACTCTGCAGATGTCTACTACGTCCATTTGTTTAAAGGTTTCAGTTCTGCTACTTTTTGGCTAATTTTCTGTCTCCTTCAACTGTCTTTTTGGAAAAGGGGGTATTATGTCCTCGTTAAGATAGTGGTGTTGGATATTAGACTTTTCATGCCCTTTAAAATTTGTCTTACATAGTTGGGCTTTCCAATATTTGGTACATACATATTTATGACTGTTATCTCCTCCTCTTGATTTTTTCCCCAACTAGGATATTGTGACCCTCTTTATCTTGTTTAATCATTCTTTGTTTGAAATTCAGTTTGTCTGTGAACAGAATACCTAGACCTGCTTTTTTTGTGTGTGTGTTTTCTGGAGCATGTAACACTGTTTTCCATCCTTTGGGTTTCAGTCTATGAATTTTTTTTTTATGGCTTAAATTTGTTTATTGTATTCAGCACATTGTTGGATTTTCTTTCTTTCTTTCTTTCTTTCTTTCTTTCTTTCTTTCTTTCTTTCTTTTCTTTTCTTTTCTTCTTTAGTATTTTAGGGTAGGGTTTACAGGGTGGTCAGGGTCTCACTTGAAGGCACTTTAATCTGCCTAGCTATTTGGCTAGCCCTTGGATTCTGTCTCTATCCACTGTTCCAGTTTTTTTCGTTTAATTGGTGAATTGAGTCCATTTACACTGGTGATTATAGTTGATGTGTGTTGACTTATGATTGTAATGTTATTTTCCCATTTTTGGTTCCCTACATTTATCCTGTGCTATAACTGATGTGTGTTGTGCTAGATTTTAGATCGTTTTCCTATTGTTGATTCCCTACACTTATTCTGTGGTTAGTAGTTTGCTGTATCTGATGAATTCTTTCTGTCATCATTCTTGGAATTGTGGGAATTTTGATCCCTTTCTAGAATATTTTTTATTACTCTGTGTACAATTGGTTTGGTCAACATGTTGTTTGTCACGGAAGTATTTCACTTTTCTATTGAATTTGAAATATAATTTTGTAAGGTGGATAAATCTAGGTTTGAATTTCCTTCTTCGAGGATTTGAAGTACTTTATTCTCTTCCTGATTTAATGGTTTGTGAGGAGAAATCTGCTATTATTCTGATAGGTATCCCTTTAAATGTGATCTGTTTCTTTTCTCTAGCTTTTCATACATAGTTCTTGTGTTAGATTTCTGGGATCTTGACTATTATATATCTGGGTTTTATTTTAAATGGGTTGATATTATTTGGGGTTTTATATGTCTCAGTTACCTGAATGTGAGAATTTTTTTCCCATGTTTGCGATGTTTTCTGCTATTACTTCTTCTCATGATCTTTTTGTCATTTATGTTGCCTCCCTCTCTGTTAGTGATGCTTATTAGTCTTTTGTTGTTTATCTTTGCATCCTCTTGCAGATGTTGAATTTTTATTTCCTGGGTTCTAGTTGTTTTTAAGAATCTCTCCTTATCTTTTCACTAGGTGCAATGGTATTTTCAATGCCTGGAAGTCTATCTTCACTTTCAGTCAAATAGTTTTGCCAGCTTGTGATTGAATTTTGGATTCCCTGTATATCTCTCTGAATCTGCCTCACACATTCTATGCCTTTCCTATGTTGCTCATTCAAGGTTTCCATCCTTTTTCTATTCTTCACTATTTTTTAATCAGTGTCTTCTACAGAATACTTAATAGTGTTATGATTTTTATTTTTATTTTACTTATGGCATTATCTCTGATATGATGTCCTCTATACTCTTCTGCAGTTGTTTCTCTACTTCATTTGCTATTACTACAGAGATTCAAGGTGTGTGGTTTCCAATTTCTTCTATGCTGATGTCTCCTATGTTTGTTCTGGGTGGAGTTAGGGCCCCTGAATACATTTTACTCCTTTTTTAATGAATTTCTATTTCAGAAAGAACCCTTTATTTTGATTTCTGTGAAACTTTTCATGAAAGTTTGATAGTAGGTAGATATGTCACTGTATTTGAACCCTTTCTTTTTGGATTTTTTTTTATTGTTAATTTAATGAAAAGAAATAGCAATGAGAAAGTTTCACAACAGGTTAGTAAGACAGTTCCAATAATTATTACATCGCATATATTCATCTTCATAGCATTTGTTCAGAGTACAAGATGCAGACATGATATCTTTTCTAAACACTATTAGTACAAATATTTCTTCTTATTGAACTAAGTCAAAATAGCTGTATGTATAGTCCAGTAGCCCATAATAGTAGTGAGTTATCAGCACAACTGGCAATGTTAGAAGCTGTTGACTTGAGCATTTCACAGTTTAGTATATTCATATGGTTTACATTTTATACCTCGTGGTTACACATTTCTGCTAGATGGTTAACAGTAAGGTAAAGCAAACCTATCTAACAAAAAATGTAAGTTTTGTATCTGAAAAATTCATTCAAGTCCCTGCAGGATTTACCCAGAAACCACGTACAGTTGTTTGTAGATCTTTTGACAGTATCAGTTCTCTGATGAGTCACAGCCATTGCTTTACCAATGTGCTATTTGTGAAAGCCTGAGAGAATGTTTTCTCACTAGGTGACTCTCATTAGGCACATTATAAATACTCAAACACTTTTCTCTGTGGCTCCATAATCTCCTTCTACAGAAAATTTGTGACACCACTGAATTATAGGATGTAACAGTACAGATTCTCTTATGTCCTGAGTTCTCACTGACCTTGAAGGGCTATGGCCAAAATATTGGTTATCATTGTAGCCTTTTTTTCTCTAATTTTTTATTGCATTTAATAAGAAATAACAATGTGACAGTTTCAAAATACGTTAGTAGTACATTTCTAGTATTTGATACAATGCATATTGTTGTCCTCCTAGTAGTTATAGAGAGTAGGGTGTGGACATGATAATTTTTCTAATCATTACTGGTACAAAAACATTTCTTTTCATTGAGGTCAGAGAAAGTAGTTGCATACATGATCCAATGTTCCATAATCACAGTGGGCTTTTGGCAAAACTGGCAATGACGGAAACTGTTGATTTGAGCCTTTTACAGCTCAGCATACTAATCTAGGTTTATGTTTTATACCACATGGTTAAACTTTTCTCCTGGGTGGTTAAGGGAAAGTTAAAGCAAGACCTAGAAAAAAAAATGGCCTGATGTGTTATGCTTTATATATTCATGGGTCTTGGAGGGAACATAACTTGATAATTGGTGATAAAGATATTTGGGGAAGAGATATATGGACAGACCTCTTCATACAGGCAAACAACGTAAAACTATTTGTTTGCCAATTAAACACTGATCAGAAAGTGACCTCAGCAGAAGAGAACTTTAATAACCAAATGGATAAGGCGACTCATTTTGTGGATACTGGCAGAATGCCTTGCATTTTCCAGCATGAGCCTATGGGGCATAGGCTTTGTGGGGGATACCACAAATCTTCTTCTTCAGCCATCCCTGTCTTTGTTCAATGGACCCATTAACAGTGGCTATGGTGACAGTTATGGGTGTTATACATGGGCTTAGCAGCATGGACTCCCTCATGGCGGATCTGGCTGTAACTTGTGAAGAATGCTTAATATGCCAGCAGCAGAAACTAACACTGAGTCCTCAATATGGCATCATGCCCTAGGTAATCAGGCTTTGACAGTGTCTCGTTATTCTTCTCTCATTGCTGGGACAAATACCCGACACGCAAAATGAAGAAAGGAAAGTTCCTGGAAGTTTCAGTCCACACTCAGCTAGATGCAAGGAGAGGCACATGGCAGAGACCAGTAGTTCCTGGTGGTGGCAGAGCAACAATGGCATCAGAGAGTCTGTCTCTGTCTCTCTTATATTACATTCATGCTCTTATCTCAGGCTAGGTGTAACACCCACGCCCATAATCCCAGCAGTACTAAAACCCATAATCCCAGACTTAGATCGCCAATAATCCAAGTGAACCATGAGTTAATATCAAACTCTAGAAGTTTCCATCCCATGACTGCATCAGGCTATGGGGGTGGAGCAGCTAGACACAAGCTCTAACATTCTGTCCCTGGACTCCCAAAGTCTCAGGCACATCTCCTTGTGAAAAAAATATTTTAGTCCATTTCTAAGAGTTGCCAAAGTCCCAACAGTTTCAGCATTGCTGAAAAGCTCAAATACCAAGTCTCCTCCAAGAACCAAGACAAACTCTTTGTTGTGAGCCATTGTACAAAAGAAAAGTTAAACAAAACCACTATTCAAAGATAAATATAACAAGATAAACATTGCCATTCAAGATAAATAAGATAAACAAACAACAGGATAATACAAAACACTAGGACCAACACAAGTCCAAAATCCAGCAGGGCAAACATTCAATCGCATAATTGCAACTGGAACATCTGAAGCAGTCTTCACTGAGTTGTGAGCTGCAAAGGCCTTACATGGCTCCACCCCTAAGGCACTTTTAGGGTATTTCCCATGGCTTCTCTCTTAGGACACCTTTGCTCCCACTTTGCAATTTCCCTAAGGGGATCTATGTTTCTGGCTTTTCCAAACTTCTGGGGTTTCCAATGAATAGGATTCTCATTCTCTGTTTCACACACTGCCTTTTTGGGGGACACACTGCCTGGTGTTCCAGTCCTTCTTGTGAAATTGAGGTGGAAGCATTCTTAACCTCAGAACTCCTGCATTCTGAGTGTGCATAAAGCCAATGCCATGTGGATGATACCAAGCTCTGCTGCCAGCTGTAATGGTAGCCAGGATTCCTTCTCTCTTTGTTGTAGGGGTTGAGTGCCTGGACTGATGAACACACTCACCCTGACTCTGAGGAACAAATTCTCCAAGTCAGCGACATTTTGGAACATGGTGTTTCCGCTGCTACCATTCTGGAATATGAGGCTCTGCAGCTTTCTTTTCTAGGAAGAGTCTCTCTTCTTTGCAATTCTGAGCCTGCAAAGGGTGGGGACCTTCTGTTTTCAGTGATGCCCTCAGGCTATCTCTGGTTCCTTCTCAGCAATGGAGATCCTTTCAGCTCTATCTTTGCAGTCTACAGCTTCATTAGAGCTTCTTTTCTGACCAAACTCACATTTTAAATCATCCTGCTTGGCTCTTTGCATTTGATTCTCAACATAAATCTTGTTAAAGGCCCCTAATAGCAGTCATGCCACCTCCCCAATATTTGGCTACTTTGAAATATCTTTTGAAAGACTGATCAGTCCACCATGCTTAAACCCAGTCTCAGGCAAAGTCTCTGGGCATCAGCAAAATGTAGAATCTTTGGCCCAGCCACAGCACAAATCATCTGGAGTCCAACAAACAATGCAGTCCCTCTTCCCAACAGAAACCTACCCAGCCTGGACTTCATGTGCAGGCTTATTGACAGTCTTCTGGTCTGAGCTCTGATCAGAATTTGCTCTCCAGAACAGGTGAAGCTATTCCATCTCTTTTTAAGTAGACAACCTCTCCAACCATCTCCTATCTCTTCCCATAATGCATTCCGCAAAACTTGTAATCCACATGTTCAGGTTCACAGTCACAAAGAAGACCCCACTCCTGCAGAACCAAATTCTGTCTCAGATACTCTTCTCTCATTGCTGAGAAAAATACCTGACACACAAAATGAAGGGAGGAAAATTTTGTTTAGTTCACAGTTATTGGAAGTTTCAGTCCATACTCAGCTAGATCCAAGGCAGAGAGGCACATGGCAGAAGCCAGTAGTTCATGGAAGCTGAACAGCAACAATGGCAAGGAGAAAGAGAATCTGTTTATCTGTCTCTGATACATTATGTTCAGCATCTCCATCTCAGGCTGGACATAACACTCACACCAATAATCCCAGTAATACTAAGAACCATAATCCTAGCCTTAGATCACCCATAATCCCAGTGGATCATGAGTTAGTCTCAAACTCTAGAAGCCCCCACCCTATAACTGCATGAGGCTTTAGGGAGAAAACTAGACAGAATCCATAACAGATAGGTTATGTTGGAGCACTTCCATTATGGAAGGGGCTATGTTTTCACTAGCACAGATATGTATTCTAGGTATAGATTTGCCTTCAGTGCACATAAGACTTCTGCCAAAACTACTATCCAATGACTTACAGAATATCCTTTCTGTCATCATGGAACTCCTAAAAGCATTGCCTTAGACCAAAGAACATATTTTTCATCAAAGCAGTCTGCCAATAGGTTCATGCTTCTGAAATTTACTGGTCTTATCATGTTCCTTATCACCCAGAAATATTTGCTGATAGATGTAATGGTCTTTTGAAGACATAGCTATAGTTCCATCTAGGTGGGAATAGCATGCTAGTCTGGGGTAAAGTACCTCAACAATATATTTATGCTCTGAATCAGCACCCACGATATGGTTGTGTGTCTCCTACAGCTAGGATCCATGGATCCAGTAATCAAGGAGTGGAGATCAGAATGGTACCTTTCTCTACTACCCTTAGTGATCAACTAACAAAACGGTTTGCTTCTTGTATGAAAAAGCCCAATAGACAATGAAAAACATTGATTATATTTTAAATTTTATCTTATATTTAAACAGAGAAAAGTAAGATAAAATCAAGTTATAAAATTTGAATTAAAATTTGAATTGAATCATTTTTCTCATGCACTATGAACAAAGATTTATACAGTTCTGCCAAGTTCCAAATTTTCTGAAGGCCCATTAAAAGGCGTAACTCATAGGCAAAGAAGACACTGGAGAAATTTTGTAAGTGCTATGTAGGCAATCATTTTATTTTATTTTATTATTTTAGCAATTAAATATTAATTAGACATTTAAATAAGATTTATGTACCTGAGAGAATTATAACTTGAAAGAAACACTGTGATCCAACCTAGAAATGTTTGAGAATGACTGCGTTTTGAAGCCTAGGTGGTTTTCTAAAGTGCAGACCATATATTTCAGGCTGTACCTGGAGAATATCATTCTATGATTCTCATAAACATGTGCGTTAACAACCAACTATCATGTTCCATGATACTTCCTTTTGTCAGAAATTTTAAACTTCTATCTATGAGAAATAAACACTTCCTTCAGAAAATGTTGAGAGCTTTGTGGTCTCTTGCATAGTCTGGGGTTGCCAATAGAAAGGAAAACTGGCTCAAAGACAAGTAAAAATTACCTATTTGGAAGAACATAGAGGAAACCACTAAACAAAATGAATAGAGCCTTGCTGTTCTAGGTAATATAAAATGGTTCAACATATGAAAATTGAAGGGTCCCAACGTTGAGAAAATACTTGAAAAAATAACATAAATTTACCAACATTTTAGGAAAATGGGTATCAACTTATGAATCCAAGTTGCCCACCAAGTCGGAAACATAGTAAATATAGCTAGTATATAACTAGTTGTGTTCAATATTTGCAATGATGAAAACCAAAGATAATGCCATCAAAGATGAAGAAGAGAAGAAATACTGTATGCAGTTGAACAATGGTGTGGATAATAGCTCAATTCATATTAAAAACAACAAAAGGAGAAGACAATTGCAGAAATTTATTTAGGAAGATAAAAATAGTTATCAATCAAAATTTCTCAATCCCAGGAAAGTATCTTTCATAGACAAGGTGAAATAAAAGCATTTTCATACAAATGAAAGCAGACAGGACGCAATTTCACCTAAAATGCACTACAAGAGATATAAGAAGTTATTTGTCTGGCAAAAGGAAATGACATCACATAGAAATTTCAATAAATGAAAATAAAGAGCACCAAAAATCATAAGTACAGCATAGATATGTATAAGATTATGGTTTTCTTCTCCTTAAAAGGCAACTGAGAGCATAAAACACACTAATTACTTTAGGGCTTTATATTTTATAACAGTGAATGATGTTAATAATTTCTCAAAGTATAACTTGATGCAAATATACTCAATACTATAGAAACGGTATAATTTGCACAATGTAGACTATGAAGTATAAAGCAAGAACACTGTAGATTATTACAGCATGTGTATGATTACATGTGTAAGATTTTAAATAGCTAAAACATTTCAGTATAAGATATAAAGTCAGTTACTAAACATGTTGATAAACTCAGATGTAGACCAAAAAAGCAATAGAGATCAAACAATTTAGGAAAAATCGAAAGCAGATTTCAATATAGTAGGCTTAAATACCACTAAATCAATAATTATATTTGTTTGTTATGCCATTGCAATTAAAAGTTTGTACCAAAAAGTTACATTACATAAAATAATTGAGTAGGTTAAAAGTAAAATAGCAAAAGAATACAATTTATAGTTTTATAAAATTTATATATATATGTATACACACACACACACACACACACACACACACACACATATATGCTTCAGACAAAGTAGTCTTTCATACAAAAATCAATTTGTTAAAAAAAACAAAAAAAATCAGTATATAGTCAATAGCATGGCTTCAACTTGATAAAGCAAAAGTTGAATGTTAAGACAACAGTAAATTAATCATCATATCTTAAGAGTGTTAACCTCCTCATAGCATTTGATAAAACAGTTATACAAAAATATGCAGTGTTATAACAAATCTGAAGAGGACTATTATCAATTTCCCAAACTGATATTTATGAAACATTATATCCAGTAATTATACATTATAATTCTTCATAAGACTGTCAATTACCAAGATGTACCATTCACTTGACCATAGTATTTAATAGTGATAAGTATGAACATAAACTGAATCTAAAAATCTAAAATTTCTTATAAGAAATCATTTTAAAAACTAAAAAAAAAAAAAAAAGCCACAGTTTGGAAACAAATATTTAAGGTGCACAAATGTGAACAAGATTTATATCCAGAATAAAAATAATATGCCCTTAACTATATATTAAGTATATGTCTCCAAGCCTTACATGTTTACCTATGTATACAAGCACGTAACATGCAAAGACACACAGGTTAATGTTTAAAATAGCTTATCTGTAAGCCTGAATACTGGAAACAAGCCAAATGTACATCAGTAGGTAAACAAAGTAACACGTTGTGACATATTCGTGCGGTGGAATGAAGCAATGAATAGGAACAGAGTACTGATGAACCTAATATGTACGATTTTTGAAGGATACTGAGCAACAAGGTTAGCCACAAAAGATGACACCTATAAAGTATACATGTAATTTTCTAGAATATTCTAAGTGCATTTGTATCAGAAAGTCATTTTACTTGTAAGCCAGATCAGTAGTCTTCTACGGATAAAAATGAGAGCAACAGATCATATTATGGAAGCTTTTAGGAATGATAGATGGGAATGCAAATGTACACAAATGGGCATTTATATTTGTCAAAATATGCACACTTTAATTGTATGTTAATAAAGTTAAAGTTTCAGTGGGAATATCGTGCCATGATGTTGCTTCCCTAGGTCCACACCTGTAGTGTGAGAGTGCCTGGGGAATGATTACTGCCAGTTGGGCTTGAGAAAACAAGCTGCTAGAGAGAGAGAGAGAGAGAGAGAGAGAGAGAGAGAGAGAGAGAGAGAGAGAGAGAGAGGCTTTAAGAACCTAAGGCACCTTTGCCCCTATCTGTCATGGCATGTACACATCACACCTGCGCAGGTTAATGGCTGTCACTTCCCTGCTAGTTTTCCAAATGGTAACAAATTCCTCTAATTCACAACCCTGAGTGAAATTCCAGGGGAACAGAATTGGTATTAACCAAGTCAACACAGTTCAAACCACCTCAGTAATTGTGAATCACTTTAATTCCATTGTTGGAAGTGTGAAAAACACAAACCTAACAAATTTGCCTGCAAATGCTTGAGCAAATTGAGGAGTGGAGATGAAATTCAGAAGTTTTTCCAAGAGTCATTTTTTCAGTTGATATTGTTAGTTGGGAAATTAACTCCTCTTCACTAGAGCACATAACATTTATTCATAAAGGACTGTACATAGTAGACTGAGCAGCGGGGCATTTCTAAATTCTCTTTACATTTGCTACTCACTTTTCGTTTTCATTTTACTTCCTTAGTGTTTACCGCCCAGCTACTATTATGTATGTCTTGTAAACATAATTACAGGCCAGGTTTGCATCTAGCTTAACAGGCCTTTTCCCGTAGGAGGGAGATATTTATAAGTACAGCTGCTGTTATTATTGTGTTACTTTTAGGCTTCCCACCTAGGGATAACAAAAAAGAATAGAACGCATAGCCTCTTTTCATTATTCTTTTAGTGCTGCACAATGTATTTCTGACCAGAAATCACAATTTTTAAAAGTCAAGAAGTGATGCTGGAAGTGACTTCTCATAGGGTACCAAAACTATCACAGAAACACATGTGCAGCCATGTGCATGTGTGCACATAGAGACACGCACACACACACACACACACACACACACACACACACAGGCACGTGAACTGTTCTGGAACCTAACATTGCTTACTTATATTAAAATAAAAATTATTTGCATTATTCCCTATCCAATCAGCCAACAAATTTCATTAATATTTATTTATTTTCCATACAAGATTTCTAGCAGATGTACTAGGTGTGGGCAAAGAAAATGAGATGAGGGAGCTGCAAGAGGACAGATGAGTGTAATATGGGCCCAGACCTGCCTCCCTCCACTCTGGACAGCCGCTTTCCTGGAGCAAGTGTAGTTGGCTGTTTGTGTTAAGGCTTTTCAGGAGGGGCTTGCAGTGCCATCTGATTGCCTGTTACCTTGTGTTACGTACTATGTGAGGCTTCTTGGTAGCATCCCCCAAGTTAGCTTTGTTTGCTTACTCCTAAATTTGCTTCCTACTGCTTTAATCTTCAAAATTATTTCCTTTCACACCACGCTCTCTACTGAAACTCTACGCTTTGCTTCTGGTACCGCTGCTCCAGGTTGTTGCTTTTCCTTGTCTTCACATCTGATCCTTGCTCTAAAACTTGTTCTGACAACTTTTCACCTTCTATCTGAATTTCCAATCAGTAAACAGTACATGTCAGGCCAAGAGATGACATAAACATGTGAAGTGTTTTAAATGTATAAAATATTATTAAATTAAAAGACATACTGCCAATAATTCTCCACAGTTCTCCCTACGCAGGGTGAACTTGCTTGTCTTATCCATCTTGCACTTTCAGAAGCAGTTCTGGAAGTGCTCTTTTATGAAGGACTTTACAAGGCATAACAAAAATTATGGTGAACGCTACTGCCACATGACATAGAATGAAAGGACATGCTCATAAAAGTTCTCGTGTATGATGTACTGGTTTTGATATCTTTCAACTTCTGTGTCTTCTCCATAGCCAGAATGACCAGGAGGTTAAATGCTTTGAATTGACTCAGAGGACTGAAGCAGTCACAATGCACAGCTAAGATCATTCATAAAGAAAACCAACTTCTAGAACTGTTTCAGAAAGTGTCAAGAATGACAGAATAAGTGTATTTGGAGTGAGGAAGGAGTGTTTTAGTGGGATTAATGAGGATATGCGTTTTAGTGTTAAAATTTCAAAAATATTTTAATCACTCACTGATTTTTTAATCACATCTTAAATTCTTGCTATCCTTATATTTTGTTTCATAGATGTATGGTTTCCTTACCAATCTTGTTAAGCAAATATTACCTGCTTTGAATGCTGTATAACTTCTGGCAGGTTATTTATTTCACAGATAACTTTAATGTAGTGATTAAGAGCCAAAATTCCAAAATTTCACACTGGATTTATATCTTAGCTACTCACTGTCTGATCTTCGGCAAGCTATTTAATTTCTTTTTGCCTCAGTGCTTTCATCTGGAAAATGTAGATAATAATAAAACCTCCCTAATAGAGGTGGCATGAAGATTAAATGAGTAAAAACATTGGCAAGAGCATTTAGGAAGATATTCAACACATTGTTAAACATGAAGTAAATATTAGGTATTATGACTAGGCCTAAGTAAATATAACACTTGTTAATTAGAAACTAAGAAACATGTACACTGTAATTTATAAAGATGCTTAACAAGAGCAAGAGAATGTATCAGTGCACGTGATGACACAGAGAAGCCGCTGAACATATCCTGTGGCCCTTGGATTGATCCGTGCAGTTCCATTTATTTGGAAAAAGCACATAACCATGCTGACTAGTTTCAGTTTAAATTTATGCACACTAATCTTAAGTTAGTCCTTAATATTATCTCAGCAATCCAATTGTTCCTTGTTTTAATGTGTCATTTTCCTTGGTCAATTCGTATTTTCTCTTACTTCTTAGCTTTTTGTACGTTTCTTTCCAATTATTATACCACGCTGAAAAGTTACTTCCTAATGTAGCATGCAGAAGAGAAATCCTACTTTTTTACTTCATAATCTAATTACTGCCCTCCTTCCCATTAATATAATTAGCCTTATAGCTCCTATCCAATGGCAAATCTTTTAACAATACACTAGATTTTGTTTCCCTTGAATACTCAAGGACATCCTCCAATATTCCTTTACTTTCTTGCTGCATGATTAATGTCTCTTTCTTTGCCAGGTCATCTCATCTGTATGAAACACGCTGTTATTTTTCTCATCTGATACACTTTCTTCTGAGTGTCATTTTATCCTTCAGCTATATTATAGCAATATTCCTTGTACATTCTGTCTGTTTTCCTGTCATTTTCTCTGGAAGCCACTCACATAGTTCTTTGCTTCAAGCACCAAAACTGCTCTTGCTAAGGTCCCTGATGATCTCTACTGTGATAAATTGGGCAAAACAGGCCCTGACATTCCCTTTAGTTCAACTAAACTGCAGACTGTGTTTTTCCTAACTAGAGAACACTGACCTCTTAGAGCATTTGCATCACAAACTTGCAATTATAATTTTTATCTTTGCCTCTTTAATGCATAAATCTTCTCATAGCCTCTTAAAAGTTTTATAACCCAAGCCTGTCATTCCCAAAGACTTGAAAGTTATGCCTTGAAATGGAGTCATTAAGAAATAGTGTTCCTAAACTCAAGATTGAGAGTGTGACAACCTAACTCAGATAAGCAGCAATTAGTGAGCACACACAGCGTGACGATATCAATCAACCTTGGCTTTTTCTAGTGTTTTTCTGTTAGTTTATCCACCAGGTTCCTCAGTAATCACCTTTTTGTCTCAGTGGATTTGGGTTCAATATTTGCTTGTTACTGTAGTATTCTTGACTGATAATACTTGCTTTTTAACTCTAAATGAAAGCCTCACTGTTTTTTCAGTCCATCGGTAATATTTTATGTGAATGGTTACACTGTCTTGACATAATTTTCCTTACTATCTTGTCTGCTATTTCTTATTCTTACTTGTCTGTATTATATCATAAAGTTATATTCCATAAAATTGGTATTCTGAAAAAAATTGTATGGAGAGTGAGAGTATGCAGATTCAGTAAGCAAGGAAAATTAGACCGAACAAGGACAAAGTGAAACTTACTTCTAACTTGGACCACAAGGAAGGAACAGGCACCCTTCAGCACGGAACTACACTCACGCTGCTCAAGAGCTGAAGAAGTTAAAGAAAGGCAATCAGGGCAACCTACGAGAATTGCCTGCCCAAGAGCTGTGCCAAGCAACTAAGATGCACTTAGACATCTGACACATGGGCAGGTTTTTACACTTCCATCACAGAAATCTTATACAAATGCTCTATGTGGCTACATAGCCATGTAGAGAAGGATATTTTGAGGAAATATTTGAGTAGCTACTGTGGCAAAGCTCAGCATGACTGCATCCGTTCTATATTGATCATATCTAATTCTGTACCTACAGCTCAGGGTTCTTCCTTGAACTCCATATTTGCAGAGATACTCACCGACATTTCCACAGAGACATCTAGTAAACTGACCTTTGTCTGCTCTCTACAGAAGACTTTGTTAGGTTGATCTCTAACTGTAATTTACTCTTGTTATTAGCACTCAGTTTAGAATCTAATATTCTTCACCATCTCGATCAAAACTTGATTCATTTCCCTTCTCCACACTTACTCTTCCCAGGTATTATTTTTTTATTTATTTATTTTTTCCATTTATGTATTTGGTACGGGGTCTCATTACCCACCTCAGCCTCATAGTGATCCTCCTGCTTTCAGCCTCCCCAGTGCAGGAATTATACGCATGTGCCACCACATCTGGACTGGGTCCCTGGTGCAGCATGAGTGACAGGGGATGGAACCCAGGCTCTGTACCTGCCTGAGAAGACACTTAGTCCTCTGCGCTGTGTGGCCAGCCCTCTCCAGTGTCGCCTTAACATTTCAAAATAATTCTCAAAAAAGCCAAATCTTGAAGGACAAATCATAGTTAACATGATTATGACCGTCTAAGGAGGGTGATCCCAGACACCCTATCGGTTAAGACTCACACTGTTTCATGCTTCCCCTTTTAATCTGATTATAGCTTCCAATTATATATGGACCCGGTTAGTTCCTCACATCTGCGGCAGTGGTAGTCTCTAAGCTCACCGCTCACTGATTATGTGCGACAAGTTCTTACACACAGCTACACTTGTCACATGGGAAGCAACCCGTGCATATTTTGTAAATAAAAGAAGAAAAAGAGATGAATGGAGCTATAAAAGTGGATTTCACTTGAGATGCATTGTCTGGTCTGGATATCTCAAAGGAAGAAGCAAGCATGCTTTCTATTTTATCGTTTTTTTCAGGCCTGTGGTGCAGAATTTCTTTCTAAAAGCAGAATATAAAATATTTAAATTTCACAAATAAGCTTTTCTCCTCACTTTCATTCTGCAAGTTATAAATATTGAGTGCTTTGTTCACTTTCATATCTTCCAGCATGAGCTAATCGCTCTCCTTTGCAAACAGATAAGCTGTGCTAGAATCGGTGCAAATAGGTGGCCTTAGCATTTTTAGTTCCTAATCTTAGCTAAGCAACAACACTAATTAAAGCCATTTACACTCTTGAATGTTTTTCCTCAATCTTTTCCCTTCCTTTGCTTTTCATTTCTCTATAGGAAGATTTTTCTCTGGAATGCTTTATTTTTCAGGCAGAGTAAGAAGAACGGTAAATATTTTTATTGGTTTAAGATTGTTCTATGTAGTTAAGAAGATAGGTAATTGCTGCATTTCATGACTTTTTTCTATTTGCCTTTCTTTGGTTTGCTAAGTATTTCATAATGTGTCATATTTATCCTGTTACAGTTTCCTCTCCTTGCTCCTTCCTCCTCCCCATGTTAAGTTATCCTCTTTTCCATGTTATTCAGAGGAATTACAGATTCTGACTAAACCAGATGCTCCCTTCATTTAGAGTCAAATATGCAACAATTTCATTTAACAAATATTTGTTTATTCCTTCCTCATCTATCTGATACATTTTCACTGAGTTCCTACTCTAGTGCAAGCACTCTTTCAGGAGCTAAGGACACAGCAGTGAGCAGAAGGAGGTCTCTGTCAGTGTTGGCAGTAAGACCTGAAAGACAAATAGGGCTTAAAACAGCAATGAAGGGCAGGATTTCCTTTTGGAGAAAAGAAAAAATGTCTAAGGCAGGGACATTTGTAGAACTGAAATCAGTGCAGAAGTTTGGGCGAGAAGTTTGTGGGGGAGGAAGGCAGAGGACAAGTGCTGTGTGTCATTTTTGTCTTTTTAAAAAAAATTATTTTAGTTTAACTTTGAAGAGTCAAAATAGAAGCAAAGTCACACAGAAAAAAAAAAGACAGAAACAGGGTAATATACAATAATACATGTTACAGATTTTCAATACATGAATAGCTAATTAACAATGGTTGTTATATTTTCAATTTTTATCATCAAATCCTGTTGCTCACAAGAACAGGTACAGTTATGCAAGATTGGGAAGATAATTGAATAGGGACACTTGCTTAAAAAAATCTTAATCTTTTCCTTGCCTTTTTTGGTTTTATCTTAAAGAGAGCATAATAATTAGAAGACCAAAATGAGAGGTATTCAGCCATGGGCTGTGCATTACACGTTGCTGTCCTCAACGTGGTTGCTCAGATCATGGATGTCAGCATGCGGAGTTAGCCAAGGTGAGCATTCTAAACGTTAGCTGCCATTTTCAAAAAAGTGATGAATATGATGAGCACAATCATCTCAGCCATCCTGGGTCTGTACTTATACGGTTTTCCCTCCTTTTTTCCCTATCTTTTCCCCTGTGTCTTATCTTCATTGTTTAATCCTTAAATTCAGTTTCTTTCCACTTTACTATAAGTATTATAGCTTTCGGATTCTCACACTAGGGAGACAATACATTTACTCATGTGGGTCTCATTTATTTCACGTATGATTATAGCCTCTAGTGGTGCTCACTTACTTACAAAGGCTTTGTCTTCCTTCATAGCTGAGTAGTACTCCATTGTATAAAAACACTATATCTTTTTCATCCATCCCTCAGATGATGGACATTTTGGTTGTTTCCAAGATTTGGCTATAACAAATTGTGCTGCTATAAACATGGATGAACATATATCACTATAGTATGATGCTTTTAGTTCTTTTTGGAAAATATTCAGAAGGGGAATACCTGGATTGAATGGAAATCAGTATGGAGACTCCTCAGAGACTAGAATGGGAAATCATCTCATTGCTGCTTTTGGTAAAGACTGAGGGATTCATGTTTGATACTGAAAACAACAACATTGGTATACGACATTGAAAAAAAAACTGTGAGAAAATTGTACATGAAAGGAAGACTGAGGCAATATTATTTGACGATATTTTAATGCTGCAATTAAGGGGAAAAGGTTCAAATGTAGACTCTGAGATTAGACTTTAAGTAGTATTATGGAAGTGGATATTAAGATGATCACTAGAGAAGTAAACAGAGTGAGTCAGTCGAGGAAAGAAAGGCTGACTTGCTTCCCCAAGTACAACCTCTTGTCTGAACTGTTACTGGTAAAAGCAAAGACAAAACAAAGAGACACACACACACACACACACACACACATATGCACACACACACACACACACACACACACACACACACACACCGCAGAATAAAATAAACCCAAAATTAACCAATGAAACACACAAAAAACACTAGCTTTAGAGATGCACTTATCCATTTCAGATGGAGAGAATACTGAACTATCATGGAGGCCTAAATGTTAGAAGTATCACACAAAACAAATAGTTGGGAATTTCAGTACAAGAAGAGGAGAGCATCATTAGACTACAGAAGCAGAGATTAGAGCCATGCACTCTGGAGATGGAGGAAGTGGTCAGTGGGGGCCATTTGTTATGGTTTGTGGCTAATTGTGTCCTCCAAAGCCTCATGTAGTCACGGGGCTGACTCCTAGGGTCTGTTATTAATTCATGATCCAGTATGGGTGTTATGGGTTTGAGTGTTACACTTGCCTTGGGTCGGATAGCCTTATGGAAACCTAAGGGCAGGAAAGAGGTTTACTTTCCGGCACTGCTCCTCCCTTTTTGCTGTTACTTTTTTGCTGTTTTCACTGTTATGAATTGCGGCCCTCTACCACATGCCACTCTGCCTCTGAGTTAGCCAAGTATGGCCCGAAACCTCCACAGACTGTGAGCTAAATAAACTCTTCCTTTCTTAATTTTGAGTGTTGAGTGTCTTGTTCCAGCAATGAGAGCAAAGTTACTGAGGGGCATTAAAGGCAAGAAATTGGTGTTCTGCACCAAAATGAATATGGCCCTGCTCACAGCTGATATTAACCCAGTGAAACCCATTTTGGCCTTTCGAGCTCAAGAACTGTAAGGAAAATAAATTTTTTTGGCTGCTGTAATTTGTTATAATAATACTAGAAAAGTTATTATGGAAGCAGCTACAAAAGACATTAAAAACAGGTTATTACTAGGGTTCAGTGCTCTTGATCACTGGTAAGAAGAGAGGACTACTACACACAGTTGTCCAATACTGTGTAAAGGAGGCAGGAAAAATTATCAACCAAGAGTCACTTGTGATTGTTGAAAGCAGACTGCAGGGACGTTAACAACCTGGCACTCTCCTTTCTCCAATGTCTTAACTTAACATGTGTTGGAAGCCAGAGAAAACCTTTAGGCAGAAACCAGCGTATGCATGCACTGCAATGTGAAATGCTATTACAGTGCATAAAAGTGTTGAGGAACGTGGACAGAGATGGGATCTACACCTATTCATTGCTTAGAGCTTCTGTCTCTTCACATCCATGCAAAATTCTGTTTGTTTTCTAACAGATTTCTCAGGAGGTCACAATTTCCCTTAAAAATATTTCCTTGGCCTGTGAAATTATTAATTTTGGCACAATGCCAAGAGAGAAGATAGGCATGTTAATACAATTTTAGCTTCCATTAGTTTTGCTCTTTTGGGAGCACAGTTTTGGATCATTCTAAAATTTTTTCCTTGGCATATTTTGCTAAGACTTTCAACCCTACTGACATTTCTAATTCTCTACACTGGGGCATTTGACAACATATTAAACTCCCTCATACCATTTGTAATTATTGGGAATAGTATTATTTCTTCAGAAAAATTAAATAGCGTACTCTTTCAAATGGTTCTGCCCTGCTGTTATGCTGAAAGGTGTCATGGTGACTGGTGGTCTCCTGGTGGTCTATGCCCAACTTGACCTATAATCTTTAGTTTTCCTGAACCAATTCATCTCATTTGGAGGTCTCTTTAGAAACCACCACTCTGCACTAATAACAAGACAAATTGACATAAAAAAATCTAGCTTTCTATTCTCTCTCCTAACTTCTTTCATTGACACCGTTATGTGAATAAAGAAACGAAACGCTAAAAAATTCTGACAGATGGAAAATTTCTCATCAGGACACATAATAGCTAGAAGTATATCTAGGAGGGCTGGCCAAATAGCTCAGCGGATTAAAATGCCTGCAAGGAAGCGCAGGGCTGAGGGTTCAATCCTGGGGTCTGCTGTGTTGGCCCCACCTGTGGAAGCACACTGAGACAGCAATTGAGACTGGATGTGTTGGCACGCACCTGTAATCCCAGCTTTTGGGAGGCTGTAAATAGGCAGATCACTACCAGTCCGATCTAGCAGTGGGACCCTGAACATACTGTAGACCCTTTCCTAAAAAAAACAAAAAACAAAATACAAATACAAATCTAGGTTTCTAGCATAAGAGTTAGACATTGGAGAAGAGAGTAAGAGAAAGAAGACAGGAAAGCAAGTTTGGATGAATATGAATGAAATTATTCAGTTTCTCTAAGTAGAAATTGAGGAAACAAATTAAAGGTGGAGGAAGCACATTTTTTTTTCAAAGACTGGAGATTTCACATAATTTTTGTGACTTGACCCTGTAAATGAATGGTAACACACATAGAGATAAAGCTGTTTATTCTTGGTCGTCTGCATTTTTCTCTTCTGGCCCAGCCATGTGACTAACCTAGTGTTTGTTTTTTTTTTTTGGTACTAGAAAGTTGAATATGAAATAAGTATTAAATCAAACAACTCATTTACATTTAAAATACCAAAATAAATTGCTTAAGTGCTAAAAGTAATTTCTAATACAGTAATATAATGGGAAGGGATGAATTTCAGTGATTTAAAATATAGATGGCCCAACAGTTTAATTCTTCAAGGACCAAATTTATATCAGCAGTTCTGAAATGGCTCTCTGCTTGGCTCAAACATCATGTTAATTCCTTAGCTCTGTTTCTTTATGGTTTTGATACCTTCAAGTGAGCAATGTTTAAAGGAAAACAAAAAGAGAAAGCAATTGTCTGTTACTATGGCTGGTTTTGGCCCTGGTCTTCTACCCACTGAGTTAAAGGACTGCACAAAAAACCTTTCAAAGAAAGAAAAAGGGACTGTCCCTGTGGGATAGGTAGCGGCAGCGTCCTTTTTACAGAGTTAAATGGCACTTGTTTTGTCAGAATCTCTTCTCTCTGTCTTTCAAAATAAAAAATGTGGGTATAATTATGGCAAGGGCTGAGAGTATAGCATTCCAGTGAAACAGCAAGTTAGCCTATTTTCTATTTTGTTTTTACAGTCACCTGATCAAAGTGTAAACTTTTTATATAGAAGTAGACAGCGAGCAGTATATGATGTCATCTACAAACTTTTACATTATGTTCTATGCTATTTATCTATAACACAGATGTGGCTTCCTTTGTTAAAGTAGAATACATATTTTAACTATGTTAACAGATATTTACCAAGGCACATTTATGAGTTTAGTGTGTTTTATTTGAAGACGGATGGGTATATCAGTCTACAGTATGTTCAGGGTCCCACTGCTAGGTCAGACTGGTATAAAGATGAATCTAAAATGCAGTCAACAGGAATCTGGTCAGCATGCCGGCCTTTTCCTAAAGCTTTTTCTTTTAGGAGAAATTCAGTAGTAGCAAACTGGTAGCAGAGGAGTTATTTGTATGTGTTACCAGCGTGTCCTGTTCAGGAAGTAAAATATGATATAATTGGTTTGTGCAGCCCTTGCTGTTTTCCTGTGCCATTACTTGTATTTATACATTTATATGTGAATAACAACCGCGTAAATGAATGATACTGACAAATTTCTCACTCTATTTTTTTGTACTGGCTTCCTTCCTGTGCCCTCTTTTTTTAGTTGCGTCTGTGCATTATAGCCTAAAGAAGCCACCACAGCTGTTTGTAAGTTCTCTATAGCAGGCTCTCCTTTTTGCCAGAGGACCGGATCATTCTGGATGCTTGGTTCCTCACAGATGTCCGGAATTCATCCAAGCCTCCTTGTCTTGGTGATAAATGAATTTTCTCAATGGTTAAAATGAAATTTTGGAAAGATAGCTTGATGAGTCATCCAAGATTTGGTTGTTCTGCTCTAATAACTTTAAAAAACACAAAAATCAGATTAATACGCAATGTATATATTCATGTTTCTCTCCCCTGTCCATTGTTTAGAGCTTAGATGGTCCCTAGGAATTGTATAAAACAGCACAAGATTGCTTTAAATATCCACTTAGCATTATTAGTGCTTGACTAATGGGTGATGTGAGATTTTGGAAGACTGTTTTACATGTTAGGCTTATACGTATTTTCATATAAATTGAGGAAAAGTAAGACACACCAGCTTAAACATTGCTTAGATTCTCTTACATGGGAAGCCCAAATTATAAAATTTATTTATATTATATTATATTATATTATATTATATTATATTATATTATATTATATTATATTATTTATTTACATCAGCCTGCCCTGGAGATGGGGGCTGGTGCAGCATGTGGTGTTGAGGGTCTAACTGAAGTCCTTGCAGTTGCCTAAGCTTGCCTGAGCAGGAATTTTAGACCACTGAGCTATCTTGCTGGCCTGGGAAGCACAAATTATAAACAAGGAATAAAATAAAGAATTAATGGTAAGACATAGTATGATAGATCTTTCTCAGGTGGAGGTGGATGGAAGAGAGGGAGAGAGGGAAGGGACTGAAAAGGACAGTGAAAGTGGCTCCCCCAGGGAATGCAGACCTGGGGCACTGCCAACGCATACCAATAAAAAAAAATTAAAAAGAGGCTCTGGAGGAAACAGATTGGCATACATTTATTTTAAAGAAATCTCCTACACATAGGCGACATATAATTTTGTTTGGGCAATAGGAGTTAAACACAACAAAATGCCAGAATGTATATTCCGTCACTTTTCCAGTGATATTTAAATGACTGGAAAGTAATTTTTGAAGGTTTAAATCTGTACAGAATGATATAATAAGAGAGGAGAAATAGTAATAGGGTTTTCAAACTCAAAATAGACACATAACAATTAACTTCGCTGGTCAGAAAGAAAAATCAAAACAAAACAAAAGAAAACAAAGACCCTAAGTTGGCTACGAAGGAATATTTAGCTTTAACTTTCTTCCTGGGTAAGGTGAGGAGGTAGACAGTGGTCGCTTCACTCTGTAAAAGCTATTGAACCAGAAGATCTGATTTCTCAGGAATGAGTACATTTACATGCTGGAAGCCTGGCACCTTAAAGCACTGAACAGAGGTCCCCGCTCTCAGGCCTCTGCCAGGCTCCATCCTGTGTGCAACATCTGTCTCTTCACAGGAAAAGCACGAAAATAAACTCACATGGTGAAATTGCTCCCACACAGGGTTAGCAATGGTTGCTTCCCTTCAGGCAAGACCAAGAGGATTTTAGGAGCTGGCAACAGCAACAACTTGTGAAAATGCAGATTGTATTGGAGGTGAGCAGACTGAGAATAAGACAGTGTTTGAATGTCTCTATAAAATACAGGTTAAGCAGTAGTTTTAGCTGCTATCTTGTCACTGGGAGACTTGCTTGACATGCATAACTTGCAGGAAGAAGGGTTTGTTATTGCCTCACAGGGTACAGAGATTTCAGTCCGTAGTCAGTTGACTCTGCAGCAGGGGACAATGGCAGAAGGACTGGCAGCGCAAAGGAGAGAGAAGACAAGAGAGATCCTTCCAGGCGGTGTCCCTAACGACCCCCACCTGATCCCACCAGGCCTCATTTCCAGCATCACATTCAGCAATGAACTCATGAAAGAACTGACCCACTGATCAGCATCATATCCCCGTGGGCCGGCCAAGTAGCTCAGTGGATTTAAGTGCTTGCAAGCAGGAGCAGGGGCCAGCGGTTCAATCCCCAGGCTTGAAAAGCTTCCCCCCTCCCTGTGAGCTGAGATGGCAATTCAGACTGAGCATGGTAGTGTGCACCTGTAATCTCAGCTCTTGGGAGGCTGCAAATAGGCAGATCACTACGAGTCTGATCTAGTAGTGAGACCCTGAAACTCTGTCAACCCCTCCCTAAAATACAAAACAAACAAACAAACAAACAAACAAACAAAAAAGAAGCACAACCCCATGATCCAATTCCTTCTCCAAAGCCCCACCTATGAGCACATCTTAGAGACATCTAGATATAAACCCCAACAGCAGTTAAATCTCATCTAACACTAACATCCTGGACAGCGCACCCCCATGATACAGCCATCCCTGAAAGAAAGAACAAGGGGAAGACAAAAGGGATTCAGAGACACCGATCTCATGTTCATCAGGAAATACCAAGCGTCCTAGGAAATGTAGTTTTTATTGTCCGGGAGTGACATCTCTGTTGCAGAAAGAGGACAGCAATTTTATTTCATTTTATTTCCCCAATTCCCCTTTTTATTGCCTGTTTTGCTTAGTATCTTTAAAGCCAAATAAAAATCTTGAATTCAATGTTCAACTACCAAAGAAAAAGAAACAGCAGGGCATGTACTTAGGGCTTTAACGAAAAAAATTGTAAGGGCTAGCTGGCCCCAAAAAGCAAAGCATCAGACAGACATTAGATTTTAGGAGATATCTATATATATCTATATCTATCTCCTTAAAATCTAAAACTTCTGAACTTGCATCTTCCAAACAAATTGACAGCTCACAGCAACATGACTTAGGTTAAAATATACAGAAGGAATAACACAGCAACACAATGCGTTCTTTGGGAATTTGATAATTTGAATATTATCCAAAATTGAATCCAGGTCTTGGGGGAACGTGATGCTTGTACTGAACAATGATGTTATGTGTCTGTGGGATTAAATAGTTTTGAACAATTGTATCTAAACTATCCTTGGTTTCATTCGTTAAAACACGTATGGTGAAAAACAGGAGAAAGCATGCTAGCTAGGTAGGGGTTCGATAATGCATGATTTTTATACTCTTGCTCTGAATTGTTGTACTGGAAAAAGGGCAAAAGCAACAACCACAAAAAGAAAAAAACTCTCAAGATTTAATACTGGGCCTCTTGTGTGCCTTGAAAAGTGATATCATAGCCAAAAGTCCACTAATTGTTTAGACATAGCCGGCTTAGTGGGGCTGTATCTTAAAAGTAGGTTTTATGTGGGAGACAGAAAGCATCCACTACCTGCTGCCAGCACTTAGCAGAGGGCAGCAGACATTCCTTTGTACCCAAACACTAGGCAGCAGTTCAATGTGATCAAGGCAAATGCAGAATGGAGATGTTTGAAACACAGCTAGGACTCAGCAAATCTACTACACGAAAAATCATGAACACATTTTGAAAGAAAATATGTAAGACGGTAAGAATTTTGAGATTGTGTTATTTGAAAGTAATCTTAATGCCATTAAATTCATGAAAATGTTTATTTAAATACCCAGTCCTATTTTATCTAAAACACACATTGCAGACATACAAATGTCTATTCCCGCCGCATGTCAGTGCCCATTTGTGCCATGGTTTGAAATGGGAGAGTAGATTTTTTCCCTTAATCTGCAAGTCAGTAGTTGTTTCTTTACAGTTAACTTTAGCAAAATTCATACAAAACTGTAATTAGCAATGATCATTTTTACTTGGTAACTCACAAAGGAAACACTTCCAAACTGTATTTTGCTAAGGTTTTTGTACTAAAGTGTAGAAAAACTGAACTACACAAATATTGAAAAGTTAAAAGTTCCTTAATTTATTATTCCTGGTACCACTACCACAATTCACAGGCCGATATGCTTCATGTAATGAAAAGAAAGAAAGAGACAAAGCTACAACAGACAAAAGACTCAGGAATGTACATTTAATTGATGCTACATTGCATTAATCAACAGCCGCATTTTTTGCAAACTGTGGCTATGACAGTCCTACACCCACAGGGCTTTCTGTTTAAGCTGCAGTAACTTTCCTGACTATGGATCATTGCTCCTTCTGTGGCGGAGCTCTACAGTTCCTCTAAGGCATTTGGGAGGACTGTCTCAAAGCAACTGAAACTTTCCTAACAACTCCTCTCTCTCTGTCTTGCTAAAAACTATAGCCCTTTTCTGTTGTTTTCTAAAACTTTCTGTTACCATATCCACCACTTCCACCACCAGATCCATAACCACCACGATAGGGACTGCCAGTGCTTCTTCCACCAAAACTGCCCCGCTTCATGGGTCTACTGCAATTGTCCACTATAATTTCCAAAATCATTATAGTTCCCACCATCACAATAGTTACAACAACCAAAATTTCCTCCTTTGTTGTAACCATCATATCCTCATCCACCACCACTGTATCCATCACCTTGGATTCCAGGTCTTGGTCTACCACCAGTATATGTTCCTCTACCACTGTCGCCAGGACTGCCACCATAGTTTCCACCATGACCTTCAAATCATTATATCCACCATCACCTCCTCCATAATTATTTCTGCTGTTACTTCCTTCACCACAGTAACCACTTCTTCCACCAAAGTTTCCATCACAGCCAAAATTGCCTCCACTACCTCCAAAGTTTCCTCTACAATCCATGAAGTTGCCAGATCCACCTCCACAGCCTCTGTGTGCTCCAGCAGACTACATCTCCTGTTTAGAAAGGGCCTTTTTCACTTCACGATTATGCCCATTACTAGTGTGGTATTTCTGAACAACAATTTTATCAACTGTGTTGTGATCATCAAAAGTTAAAAAAGGAAATCCTCTTTTTCCCCACTCTTCCTGTCTTCCATAACTTCTATGGTTTCAATCTCGTCAAATTTTTCAAAGTAGTTTCTCAAATTATATTCTTCTATATCTTCCTTAATACTGCCAACAAAAATTTTCTTTCCTGTTAGATGGGCACCCGGCTTTACTGAATCCTCTCTAGAAACAGCTTTCTTTGGTTCCGCCACACGCTCATCAACTTGTGTTCGAGCAGACACTGCTGCATCCTCCTCAACACGAGTACGTCACAACACCAAAGCCTCTGGAGCGTTTTGCTTGAGGATTTCTCGTTACCACACAATCTGTGAGTGCGCCTCATTTCTCAAAGTATTCTCTGAAGTTATCATGAGTAGTTTCAAAGCTCAGACCACCAATAAATATCTTCCTCAACTGCTCTGGTTTCTTTGGATCACGCCCCTCTCCCTTAGGCGGCGACAGCTGGAGCTGGGCTCAGGGCAACCGGGCGTTGGTTTTACCTCCATTTTGAGACCAGACTCACCTCTTCCAGCTCGAGTTCAATATAAGACTAAGAACAAAGTATGAATAACATGATTACAAATATTTTGGGATAATAAATACATTTTTGATGTTTAGTTATTGGTTCATAATAAAACAGGAATTTCAGAAGCTAGTACATTGTATTAATTTAAATGGTGGTTATAAGCAGACTACAGTAGGCCCAGTAGCAAAGGGTGATTGTTTTATCCTAAGTCGATCACCTGGAGACTCCTGCAGAACACAGACTCTGGAAGGGCAGGCAGGTCAGCCTCCTTTGCTGCCCTCACACAGTGGCAGTTGGGCTTGAGATGTCGGGCGAGGTGCAGGGCCAGCTAAGCAACTGGACAAATTTGAGGAAAGATCTGGGTTACATGTAAGTATTCTAGAGTTTTACTGTATTTTAAATCTTGGCCTTAATGTTAGAGTTCTTCCTCCTTTTCCTCCTCTTTGTCCTTTCTCTAATATATAGATTGGAAATTTCTTTACCAGAATGTATTCCAAAATTTATGACTGTATTTTTTCCCCTGAATTTGATCTCTTGCCCCGAACAGTAACTATGTATCATCATGTAGCCAGACTTACTCACACACAGAGGAACCACACATACCGATACTGATATCTATCTATCTATCTATCTATCTATCTATCTATCTACCTATCTATCTATCCAACATCTGTCTATCTATCTATCTATCTATCATCCATCTATCTATCCATCTGTATGCGTCATAATCTATAACATAGTTTACTACAATATAAAATTATATCTAATATGCCAAATATATAATCAGAAATATAATGAGCATTCTGCTTTTCTGTTCTGAATTTTGTTTTTTTTTTTCACTTAGGACCTCCTAGAAATTTTTCCATGGTAAAAATACAAGCACTGTTTCTGCAGCTTGGTGAAACTTGAATTCATTTTTAACTGATATATGAACATATAAAATAATACAAATTCATGGAATATGTTGTAATATATTTCTTTTTTGTCTTTTTGAGACAGGGTCTCACTATACAGTTGAGGCTGGCCTTGAGCTCACTTTTGTAGCCCAGGCTGGTCTCGAACTCACACCTATCCTCCTGCCTCAGCCTCTCAAGTGCTGGGATTACAGGCATGCGCCACCATGCCCGGCTTATGTTGTAATATTTTGATACATGCATATATTGTATAATATTCCACTATTCATAATGGGGCAGTAAACTACTGTTTTAATGTCTGCATAGTTTTACTGTCCATTTAGGACTATAGAATCAATTACTCAATTTTTATTTGAGTGATTTACTATAGATCTTTGGGCTTTTGCTAATCCTGTGATAAACACCCCTCTTTGTATCTCATTTTTACTATCTTATCAAGTTCATAGTATAAACTCCTAGCAGAATTATTAAAATAAAGGACCCAAGCATTTACAATTTTGACAAATTAATGACCAGCATCATACCAGATGGAGAAAAATTGAATACATTCTCTCTAAACTCATGAGCAAGAAAAGAATATCTATTTCATCACTCCTGTTCAATGTAGTCCAACCATTAATCACAGAAAACAACCACTAGGAAAAAAATGGATATTGTTATGTTTTTTGCCTGTTTGTCCTCCTAAAGCCTCAGGAAGTCATAGGGCTGACTTATAGAGTTTGTGATTCATTCATGATCCACTGACATTATGAGGGTGGATGCTTCTGGGATTATGGGTATCAGACTACACCCAGCCTGGGCTATATAGCCTGAGTGCACCTTAATAGAGATAGACTTGTTCTCTGTAGTTACTGTTGTTGCTACTCTTCACTTTGCTCTTTGCTGCTGCTATGAACTTCTGCCCTCTGCCATGTGTCACTCTGCCTTGGAGCCAGCCAAGTATGGACTGAAACCTCCAGTAACTGTGAGCTAAATAAACCTTTTCTTCTTTCAGATTGAGTGTCAGGTATTTGTCCCAACAGTGAGAGAAGAGTAACTGAGACAGGTACGTATAGGAAAGAAGTCAAATTATCATTATTTGCAGGAGATATGATCCTCTATGTAGAAGACTCAAAAGTTTCATCTTAAGACTTCTGAAATTTATAATCAAATTGAGTAATAAGTAGGACACAAAATTGTAGTGGTAGATACATTGTGTCAACTTGAGACATTTAGAAGTTTAATTAAGTGACTCAGCAGAGAACCAGAGTTCTTACTTTGTAAACGTCCTCATGTTTGCAAGAGGAGGGCATGGACTTTGTGTAATTCTACACCCCTTATCTAGGGCATGGAGGTCCCTCTCTAGAGCATGGAGGCCTGCCCCAGACTGTGGAAGGCCCTCCCTAGTGTGATTCAGTACTTAAAGGACATATAAAGGGAACTGAGGAAGGATAATTGTTCCCAATTTATCAGAGGAGTTCCAACTAGTCATTGTGGAGGGAAGGGAGAGAAGCTTGCTAGAACTTGTAGCTGTGTCTCCTTCCTTTGCTCTTTGCTGTTTTCCACTACCATGAGCTGTTGCTCTCTGCCATGTGCCACTCTGCCTTGGAGCCAGTGTAGTATGGACTGAAAGTTCCAGTAACTGTGAGCTAAATAAACCTTTCCTCCCTTCATTCTGGGTGTCCAATATTTTGTCCCAGCAGTGAGTATAAAGTAACCAAGACAAAAATCAACACACAAAACCCCATATTATTTCTGCATAGCAATGGCTAACTCACTGAGGAATGAAGTAGTAACATATCATTAACCAAGAAAAACTAAACATTTAGGAATTAACATAACCAGCGAAGTAAAAAATCTGCTACAGTGAAAACCACATTGTTGTGGAAAAGAAGAATGAATAGGAGATGAGAAAATAGAAGGATAGGAATAGGTAGAATTAATATTGTCAAAATGATCACATTCCCCAAACTGATATATAGGTTTAATTCAATTCCAAATAAAATGTTAAAAGCATTCCCCATAGAACTAGAGAACACAATCATAAAATTCACATGGAACTAGAAGAAACCCAAAATAACAAAACCAACCTCTGGGAATTTGAGTAAAGTAGGGTGCATAGCAATCTCAGACTTTACATTATATAGTAATAAAAACATGATGGTTCTGGTATAAAACCAGGCAGATCAGTGAAACAGAGCAGAGGAGGCAGAAGCAATTCTAAACACATTTAGATACCTGATCTTTGATAAAGAGCCTAAAAAATATACTGGAGGAAATAGTGCTCCTCACTGTGCTAAGGAAAGTGATATAAAAGATCAAAGCTAGATGCATATCTCTCACCAAGTACTAAGATAAAATTGAAGAAGATTAAACATCCAAATACTAAAACAGAAATAGTTAATCTGCTGAAAGATAAAATAAGTGGAATTCTTGAACATCCAGGGTTAGACAAGGACTTTCTAAACAGAATCTCACTTGCACAAGAAATAATAAGAATCAACAAATGGGGCAGTACCAAATTAAAAAGCTCTGCAAAACAAAAGAAACAGTGAAGAAAGGAGAACTGACAGAATGGGAAAAGCATTAACAGGTACTTCCTGGACAGAAGAATAATATTTAGAATATATACGGAACTCAAAAAAATTCTTTCTCTCAAAACACACAATGAAAACATGGGCCAGGAAAATGAATACACGTCTCTTATAAGAGCAGATGAACACAGTTCAACATCTTTGTCCAGTAGAGAAATAAAAATTAAAATAGGAAGAAATTCTATGTTACTTCAGTAAGAATTGTTACAATCAGGGAATCAATAATTTCAAATGTGGTGGTGGTGGTGGTGGTGGTGGAGGGAAGCTTCTGGGTAAAAGAAACATTTCTTATTATTTGATTTCTTCCTTGTTGCTAGGCGTGTAAACTTGTATAGGTATTATGGAAATCAGTATGGAGATTTCTAAACAATAACGAAAAACTGTAAAGCTAGAAATTCCATTTGATGCAGTGATTCCACCTCTAGGTATCATTCAGAAAGAGTGAAAGATGTCCTAACCATGAACCCTTTACAACGACGCTTATAGCAGCATGACTCCTAATAACTAAATCTTGGAAGTGGCCTATGTGTCCATAAATAGACGGCTGCATAATGCAAAAGTGGTGTTTATATGTAATAAAGGATGTCTATGGCACAAATAAGGCAAAACTTGATTTCTTTGTAGGAAAAAGATGCACCTTGAGACCAGAGTATAAAATGAAATAAATGAGACACACAAACTTAAGAATCACAGGGTTTCAGTTATATGAGAAACCCAAATTATAAATAAATTAAAGGATAACATAAAAGATAGATAATAGGAAACAGGGATATGGATATTTTATAAAAGGAAAGGTGGCCAGAGAATGAAGGGAGGGAGGGGGAGTAAAGGAAAGGAATGAAACAGAATTAAGATGTGCAATGTACGTCTAGCAACTGAAAAGATGCACTAATAGAAGTTTAAAAACATAAACATGTGGTATGATTTGATAATAGAGTGAATATTTAAACTTTAAAATTCATTGTAGTTAGTCACCTTGCCATTAATCACGCTCCTTCTTTGAAACATATTTATTGCATCATATCTTCCTCCTTTGGAAACAGTTCTAGAATTCTTTTTTTTTGGGGGGGGGGCGGGGCTCAAACTCACGACCTTGCACTTGCCCAGCAGGCACTTGTGCCTCGGAGCTATCTCCCCAGCTCCCGCTAGAATTCTTTTGTGTCTTCAGTTGAACTGCTGTGGCAAACTTGATGTCTTGAATTGATTCAAAATATTTACTTTTCATGATCATTTTTATGTTGGAGAAAAGTCAGAATTTGAGCAGCTTCAGATCCATTACACCAGCATGTACTGCAGTCCCTGCATTTCCTTGTCAGGATGTTATGCTGTAGCGCATAATGATTGCATTCACCAAGAGGAACTGGTACATGTGCATAGCACATCTTTAGTGTCATTCTCCTTCCTGCCCACTCATCCTTCTCTCTCTCTCTGTCTCTCTCTCTGCCTTCCTGTTTTTATCATCTTTCCTTTATTTCCTTCTGTAATTTTTATTTATTTATTTATTTTTATTTTACAGAACTTACCTTGAAAATACTTCCTGGCCTGTGGGTGTGGTCTCACCTTTTGTGAGCTTGTCAGGAAGATTTCTACTCCTCTAGTCATCAAGAACCAGAAAATGCCAGGGGACATTCTAACTATTATTTTCCTGAGCTCACTGATATTAACACTTTACACTCTCGCCAGTGCAATTCTTATTTCCTTTCTGTCCAGCTGACAGAAGGCAGAACTCTGACTTTATTGTGTATCCTCATTCAGCACTGTCTACTCTATTCTTTAACACTTTGTGACAAAGTAGATCTAGGTAATCTGCTGTACTTCGCTGTATCCTTGTTGTTGTTCCAAACACAGTGTCACTGATCTCTCACATCAAGGGTTTTACTTATTAAAGAATTCGGCTGATGTTTTGCCATCCTCACTTTCCTGAGTTCTTTCTTAAATTATCTTGCAGCCTAGTGGAACTACCCTCTCTGTATTTTATAGCCATTCATCAAATCTGGCTTTATTCAAGACGGAGTTTGCAATTGTTTTATTTTTTCTTATTTTGAATTATTTCTAAAAGGAGAGAAGTTATTTATTAAAGCATACTGTTTAAAATAAGTACGTTTTTGAAATTTAATTTTTCTCCATATGAACTCCATAATAGGACAAACTATAATTTCTCAAAAGATATTTTTAATGTATAATTATAAAACCATCCGTACTTCTTTGAAATTCAATTTTTCTTAGTATCAGCTGTATCATAATATTTATTCAATTCAATTTCACTTTTTCTTTAGTTTCTTAATCATGGATGGGAGCAGCTTTTCAAAACCAGATATATTTAAGCCCTGGAAAATGTAAAGCTATGCTTTATATGTGGCTTCAGGACAGTTTTAGAGAAAGAAATTGAAGGAAGAATTCTGATGTGAACAGAAGAAAAGAAGTTTATGCTGTGTCATTTTCATTCCAGAATTAACTAAAATTTTGTATGTAGAAATGATTTGTTTGGCTACCTTAGCTTTATAATTTTGTAACAGTTTGCCATGTGAAGCTTGTTAAGTGGTGTAAGAATAAACGATAAGAATAAATAATAAAATAAACAATAATAACCATTTATTTCAGCTAACCAAGAATCAAGAATATCATAAAAGTACTAATAGTAATTTAAATGTACTTTCTAACATCACGTAAGTTCAGTTCTTCAGACTAAGAACACATTATCAGGTAAAGTTATTATATTAATTGTATCATTGTTACATTGTTTTGATCTTTTGAGTTAGTAAATTAGAGTGTTTATGGACCGCTTGTAAAATAGCTCTAATTTAATTTTATGAGGTTAAATTATTCATTCTTTATGACAAGTGCTATTTCATGTGCCACTTAGGAAATTGTTATCTTTTCAAACTAAGGAAAACAATGCTAATATGAATTCTTCTGCAATATAATTTTGCCAGACAAATTAACTTATAAATTAAAAGCAGTAGCATTTAATCCATTTTATTTTGCACTGCATAATTTCCATTTTAGTAGAACAAATTATTTATGCAATAAGAAGTCACATAGTTCGTGATTTTACTGACACAGACAATTATATGTACCTAATGCGGACAAAAGACTGAAAATTCCAGTAACACATAACACCTTCCTTCCTTCCTTCCTTGTGCTCTCTCTCTCTCTCTCTCTCTCTCTCTTTCTTTTTTTGTCCTTAGCATATGGTTTATAGGGTCTCACTACACAGATCTGACTAAGAGTGATTCTTTTGTTTTCAACCTCCCAAGGGCTGGGATTACAGGCATGCTGCCATGCCCAGTCTCAATTTTGGTCTCAGTGTGCACCAGGGGCGAGGCTGGCATGGCATGCTGGGGATGGAACTCAGGTCCCTGCGTCTGTGTAACCACGTGCTTTAATGCATTGGGCCATCTGGCTGGGCTGCACATTCTATTTTTAAACTGATCTACAGTCAGTTCAGAAAAGCCCTAGAACAGTTTTGTATAAAGTTGAAATTCTCCTGAGTTTTCTACTTATTTGTATTGCACTTTTTCTTTCTGTTTTACTTAAATGGTATCTAAGTTTTCTTGCATACACTAATTTTCCACATACTTAGAGGTAAATCTCAACTCTCTAGTAAGGTTTTGTTTTCAAGGGACCTCAGGCACTTGAATAAAAAACAAATTGTTTTGTGGTGGTGAGCTACAGACTTAGAGTTTGTAGGTTATTTCAGTAGCTTAAGTGATTTAATGACATCTGGGACTCAAACTGCACAGAAATTGTGTGATTGCTGAGGATGTTTTTTTTGAGAATTCACTTTTTTCCCCCTACATTTAAATAAGAGTTAAAAAGTTATAGGAGTGATTACGATTGCGAATATATTAAATGTGTAATGGAAAGTTTATGAAGAACAGTATGCGTGCCTATGGTCATTAAAGCTAAATCCTGATGAATGGTCTTGATATTTGTTGATTTTATAATTCACTGCTGCAAGTATATAATTTTAATAAAGTGAAGAGATAAAAAATAATGTATTAGAAGGTTAACTCTAAGCTAAAATATTATTATGGGCAATAAAATTCTTCTTTTTAATGGTAATGGAAGAAATTTAAAGCTCAGCATGTCTAAAAGTGATGATATGAGTGCTGCTATCTCACTGGTAAGACAGAACGTTGAGATTTATAGTTCTATAGATAAATTTGTGCTTAAACATGAAAAAAAATTGGCAAAGATAAGTGTTTTTATAGTCACTCAAGAGAACTATCTATCTTGTGGAACATTATCACTTTACATTTTACCAACCATGGAGCTGCACATAAAAACGAGTGCTAGATCTTACAATTACCTTTTCTCTCATTTATATATTATATATATGTATATGTATATATTATATTATCTATATGTCCATATATCTATATCTACATCTACGTTTATCTTTATATGGCTTTCTTCTTTTCACCTTTTTCCCATCCCAGTTGAGTAGCTTTTTCCTTTTCACTATACCTATTATACCTTCTTGATCTTACTTACTCTTTCAGTGTTTTACACCTGGGAGACAATACAATGTTTACATATGTAAGTCTGATTTATCTCACTTAATTCATTGAAAGGAACAATTATTGTTCATATTGCTTAATCAGTCTTACATGGCTATATCTGGTAGTCAGAGCAACTATTTTGAAGATACAATATGCAACATACTAACCATTGTTAATTTCCTATTGTTTTGAAATTCTTTTTCTTTTTTTAAAATTTTATGCATTTGGTGCAGGGTCTCACTACACAGCTTGGATTCATAGTGATCCTCCTGTATCAGCCTTCCCGGAACTGGGATTACAGGTGTGTGCCACCACTCCAGGTCTTGGCGGCTGGCTTGGTGTGCCTGGGGGTAGGGCTGGTGTGGCACCTGGTACTGAGGATCAAATCCTAGTCCTTGAGCCTGCCTAGGAAGACACTTAGACTGTTGAACTATCTCCATGAGCCTTGAAATTCTTTTTCTTTGTTATTGTTTTATATTATCTTTAAAATAAAAAAGAAATTGAGATATGTTATTCACATGAGGACTACAAACATGTACTAATAAATTAATAAAAAATAAATTAAGAAAAATAATGCTAAGATTTACCTTATTTCTAAGTATTCAGCCAGTTCTTGTATATCTTTTTGAAATTGTTTCATGCGATCTATTTCTTTCCTATATTGCTCCGTCAGGGAGTCCATCATTTTTCTATTCTCCTCTAATTTTTTATCGATGTCTTCTTTAATAGTATTGAAGTCTGTCATTATGGTTATCCTTTCTCTAATACAGAGATTGTTTCTGTTCTGTTCTCCTTTCTACTTTTGTGTAGTTCTTCCCCTACTTGGGATGCTATTGATTTAGGCATGTCTTTGTCAACTTTAGATATTATTTCTGCTCTGATGTCCTCTATACGTTTCTAGAGCCGTTTTTCCACTTCATGTATTTCTTTTTTTACTTCAGGTGTTATCTCTGATCTCAGTTGCTCTATAAGTTTCTGCACTTGTCTGTCTGCCTCAGATGCTACCAATTCAGAGGTTTCATCTGTATGATTCCCATTTTCTTCCATGATAGTATCTTCTGTATTTGGTTTGGGTGGGCACGGGCCCTAAGAGTGCCTCCTACTCCTTGTTGTTATCATTTTGTATGGAAGCGACCTCTGCACTTTGGTGGTGTTATGCTGTGTCTATGGGCGTTTGGTCTGGAGACTCCAAGGTGGTTCTTCTACAGAGGTTCCTGACTCTTGTGTTGGGGCTCTGGCTGCTAGCTTTTGTGAATCCTGGCAGATGTGGTCTGTAGGTGGAGGTGGAGCTT